>QMFE01014066.1:0-10621 GCA_003314665.1 Tricholoma sp. MG77 | reverse complement strand
GGTTCTACAGCTGAATGAATGAGAACTCTTCAAGAAAAATCTCATTCTCGATGTCAAACTTGCAGCAAACATTTGTTGACAACTTATGCTTTTTCTGCAATACCCTCTGTGTTGGCCTTGGATTTTGAAGGGCTAGACACCAGTATATCTCCTGTAATCACTGTATATGATAATTGTGGCAGATGTTCAGGTCATTCTTTGCATTTAAAAGGTATTATTTATTATGCAGATGGCCATTATACAAGTAGAACCATTTACAATCAAGATCAGATCTGGTTTCATGATGGTATACTAACTGGTCAATCTATGTTATATGATGGTGCAATTGCTACTTTTAATAATATACAGCTTTCAGTTTGCAGAGGTAAGAAGGCTATTGCAGCAATATATATGAAATGTAATAATGCATGATGCAGATTCATTATAAGTAAGACTATTGTATGATTAGACATCTTGGCATGTTTATGTGCATCTCAAGAAAGGACTCATTCATGCCAGGCTTGCCATGGCCCATCCTATCAAGTTATATATATATATCTCACACACAGAATTTTTTGCATTGTATTGCTTACATTATTGTAAGTCTGCACCCCACATCAGAGTCACAAGATCAATGACTGTTATGATCCGTAACTGCCCCCCTCATTGTCACACATTTTCCTATGCTCCCTGTGACCATCCCCCTACACCCCCTAGAACCCTCTTGCCAATTTACAAGTTGTTCCAGCTAGTGCTTTGCTCTCTACAAGTGTCATCATGCACATCGCACTTCCACTTCTGCATGTCTCCTGAGCTCCCCACACCCCATGCATCTGTTTTCATGCAATAAATTCATTTTGCAATGCAGTTCACATCTATTCTTGTGCAAGCTATTTCCATGCATGCACCATGCAGCTCTAGCATCATCTGATCCGCTCCACTGCACTCTCGCATCACACATAGCACTTATCCTGGGGCATGCCATGTGCAACCAAATTTGCAATTCTATTTCAAGTCTGTATTCTTAGTTCATCACATTCATTCATTTGAAATTCACTTACTATTCTTTTGTTATGTTATTCCATACCTGCCTTACATAATCATGGGGTGCTGCTATTCCTTATGCTCTCATGCTCGTTAAATAGCTGTAGCTCCCACTCTTATTCTTTAGCTTTGTTGTCAACTTTGATTTGGTATTTCCTTGTATCACTTGTACTTTTGTACTTGTCCATTACCTGCATGTAACCTCTGCAATACATTTGTTGTTGAACTCAGTCTTGTCCACTCTCTTACTCCTAGTCATCCTCTCCTCTTAATTCTGAAATACAGGCTCATCGCTAGGTCAGGGCGCAGCCAGCTAGCTCTGCATGGTTGAAGCCATTAGCCCATATGTCTGCCAGTTCTTTGAAGCTGTGTATGTTCCCCTCTTGGACGAGTAGGCTTATGTTCACTACAGCTTCTTCTGTGAGCACCTCTGCATCTGCTTCACTCTCTGCTCTCCACTCTCTGTGCATCAGCACTCTGCACTTGATCTTGCATGCAACTCTGTTCATGGCTTTGCACTACTGCTACACCCTCTGCAACTGTTCACGCTTGTTCCCCACACGCATGTGCACGCTCCCATGCTCACACAGCAAGTGATACATTTGTTGCAATCTGTTTCCAGCCCACATCACCTTGCATGTCTGTCTGTCATTCATTCCATCTCCCATGTCTTGGTTTGTAACAATGACACCTCATTACTGTCAGCCCTGCACAGCACCTGCACATTGTTACCACACACTGTAAGGCCCTGTTCGGCAACTCAACTTGAGTTGGAGTTGGAGTTGGAGTTGTGATTTGTAAGCATCAAAAGCTGATGTAATCACACTTTACCACTGGCAAGTTGTGTTGCTGCCTGGCCTATAGCTCTGCTCTCCCTTCATAGATTTCCTTTGGTTGTTTTTTATTCTATGCATTGTACTATCTTCTACCTTTCCCAGCTTTTTGATCAATAGTGCATTCTGCTGCTTGTGAAATATACTTGAAATATTGGGAATCCTCCAGGAATCCTCCAGGAGTACTGAGAATCTGCTGGGACTGCTGGGAATCCTCCAGGACTCTATGGGGGAGTGTAAAGTTCAGGCATGGGGAGAGGGTGGAGTTCACCGAATGGTTTGTGTTTCTGTGCCTTTGTTCAAAGACACAAATCACAGGCCTTGCAGTACTGTCCGATGTAGTGAGACATGTTTGGCCACCAGTAACTCCTCGAAATGAGTTTGAGCATCTTCCAGTGTCCTGCATGTCCCCCGATTTTAGAGTGTGGTGCTGTTCAGCAATTCTGCGTTGTAGGTCAGGGATCATAGGAACATAAATACAATCACAAAACCTCCACAGTCCATCCTCCTTTGCCCACTTTGAACTTTGCAGTGTTTTGCCTTTCAACCTTTCCAAATCTTTCATCACTAAGATCACCGCATCTTTGCTCCTTCCATCTTGTACACCTTTTCAGATTTTGTGAAGTAAGTCCCTTTTGGCTCCTTCGACAGTGATGCCCTCAAGCGCTCAAACAGCAAAGAATTCAGGTTGAAGTAGTGTGGTATCATGGTTATCATCCGAACCATTGCTGTGGTCAGCACACCTCGAAAGTGCATCTGGCTTACCTGGATGATGGTGCATGATGAAATCGAATCTAGAAAGGTAGAGCAACCAATGAGCCTGTTGGTGATTTAGCTTTTTTGCTGTCATGAAGTACTCGAGATTCTTATGGTCTGTCCAGATTTCCACCTTGTGCTTCACGCCTTTGAGGAAATGTCTCCATTCCTCTAACGACCTCATTACCACTAGCATCTCCTTATTGTGGATTTCATAGTTTCGCTCAACCACAATGAGTGACTTCAAATAGAAAGTGATAGGGTGCCACTTGAGATCATCAGATGACTGTTGAGAAAGGACTGAGCCGGTAGCATAGTCTGAACTATCTGCCTTGATATGAAAGGCCTTCACATTGTCTGTGAAACAAAGGATGGGTGAGGATGTGACTCGACCTTTGATTTTGTCAAATGCAGACTGCTCTGTCTCACCCCAGGCCCACTCTTGATCCTTTTTTCATGAGTTCAAACACCAGTTTTGCATGGTGTGAAAAACCCTCTATGAACCTGTGATAGAAGTTTGTGAAGCTGAGGAAAGACTGAACCTCCTTTTGATTCATTGGTGCAGGCCATTCCATTATGCTGGCTACCTTGACAGGGTCCATACAAATCTCGCCTTGGGAGATAATCAGCCCAAGATATTTGATGGTGGTCTGTTCAAATTCGCATTTATCATGTTGGAGGAATAGTTTGTGTTCACGAAGTCATTCAAGAACGAGTCATGTGATGCGGCGGTGCTCTGTGACAGATTTTGTGAAAATGAGGATGTCGTCAAGACAGACACAGACCACACCTTCCATGATAAGATCCTGGAAGATGTCGTTCATCATTGTCTGGAAGGTGGAGGGGGAGTTTGTGAGTCCAAAAAACATCACCAGTGGTTCAAATAGACCGTGATTTGTACAAAATGCTGCCTTCCATTCGTCACCTTCCTTCATGCAAACATTATTGTACCCCCATTGAACATCGAGCTTTGTGAAGTACTTTGCGCCTCAAAGTTGATTTATGAGCTCTGAAATCAGGGGCAAGTGGTATCGATTCTTTATTGTGATAACATTCAGGGCTCGATAATCCTGCATGAGTTGAAGGGAACCATCCTTCTTCTTGATAAAGAACACCAGGGATGCCATTCGTGATTTTGAAGGGTGAATACGACCACTACTCAGGTTCTCCTGAATGAATTCATCCATTTCGGACTGTTCACTGGGTGTGAGAGGGTAGACCTTACAGCTCGACAATTTCGTGCCTGGGACCAGTTTGATTGCATGATCCCACACCTTGTGATCAGGAAGGTGATAGAATGATGATTTTGTGAACAGGTCCTCAAAGTTGTGGAAGTGCATAGGGACAGACTTGTGGAACAATGTGGGTTGGGTGTTCTTGTGAAAGGCCTTGGCCAACCTTTGTGAAATGTTCAAGGTGGCTTGAATAAACTCCACTTCACAAGGGATCATCACTATGAAAATGTGATTGCCATCTTTGATTGAGTCCTCCCCTGCATAGGGTTCACTGTCGCTATCTTTGTCATTATTGTCATTGTCACTGTCAATGGAAGGATGCCTGGTTTGGCAACCTACACTGGACTTAGGTGGGTGATGATGACAGGATCAAATTATCTTCGTTGCGCGGAAGTGGGAACCTTAGCTACTACACAATAAGGAAATAAAATAATGCTATACCTTCGTTGCGCGGAAGTGGGAACGAAGGTCATGGAGTAAAATATAAGTGATATATATGAGAAGATCAGTTGTGTAATAAAAGAAGGCCGCATCAAGTGTAGTGTGTAATTTGGGAAGGCCGCATCAGGCGTAGTCGCATAATAGGCAGGTACCGCATCAGCGGTGTAATGTCGGCACTGGTGGGTGTGGATAGGGAGGCGATAATGCGAGGAGCATTGTCGCTGGCACAGGTGTTGTGTTGCCAGCATGTTGCTGCTGTTGTCGCCGGTGGCTGTGCCAGCGGCTGTGCGGCACTGGGGGAATGAGTGCACGTCGCCGACGGTGGCTGTGCTGGCACCGGGGGATGTTGCAATCTGTGTGTTGACCGTAATTCACTGTAATGCAGACATTGGTATGTCTGGTGTCAGTGGGTTGTTTCTGTGCCGTAGGTGGCTGTGCTGTCGCCGGTGGCTGTGTCGGCGGCGAGGGTGATAGTGTTGGCGATGTGTGTGGCTGTGCCGGTGCCGGGGGGTGAGATGGCGGCGGCGTAGGTGAGTGTCTTGTCATAATGTCAGTCACCGGTGTGCATCTCACCGGTGTGTTGTTTCTGCGCCGTAGGTGGCTGTGTCAGCGGCGAGGGTAATAGTGTCGGCGATGTGTGTGGCTGTGCCGGCGCCGGGGGGTGAGATGGCAGCGGCGTAGGTGAGTGTCTTGTCGTAATGTCGTAAGTCTGTGGGGCCGGACTTACAGTCAAACAGACCTGGGAACTCAGGAATGTCCTCCATATCAATGTCTGGAGAGGGCATCGGGCCTGCTCGACAGGCTCAAATACAGGCCACCTCCTTAAAGGCGACCTTGCATTCCTTGTTCGTTTTGTTCTGGCAGGTGTGACAGTGGTCAGGACATCAACTCATCTTAACCTCACCTGATGCCCAATTGACTTCTGGGTTGTGTTTTTGGAGCCAGGTGAGGCCTAAAATGACATCCTGTTTTCCGAGACCAGTGACAGAAAATGTTGCATGCTCAGAGTGGTCACAATATCATAGGACTATTTTGCATACCTCCGAAATGCTGCCTGCTTCATTAGGTGAACCATTCACATTGTACACTGGGATGGGTCAACTAAGCTGCTTCATGGTCAAGTGATGTTGCTTCACGAAATCTGAGCTTATGAAGAGGTCTGTCGTGCCACAGTCCAGAAGGGCATTCATTGAAAGCACTTCGCCAGTATTGAGGGTCTGCACTGCTATTGCGAGTTTGAATGAGGTCACGCTTGGGTTCGATGCAACGATGTAGCATTTGGAGAGTTGTTTCTCCCAATTCAGACATTTTCGAAAGCGATTTCACATGGGTGGGGAGGTTAGTATGGCTTTCACATTGTTCAAAGCAGTATCAGTCAAAGAAATAGAATTTGATTCGTACACTTCTTCTACTGACAACACTGTGAAATGATTAATACTGGACAATGGTAGCATACTGTTCACTCGTCGTCCTGGCCAAAATCCTCCTTTGCCTCCTCTTGCACATTGTTGTCTCGTTCTGCCGCTTCCCTCACATTGAGTGCCACAAACTCCTCTTGTGCAAACCCTTGTCGTTCTTCGAGGTCCACATATTGGATGTCAAAGTGTTTTGGGCACTTGGGATGTGCATGGCCAGGTTGCCTGCAATGAAAGCACACGAGTGTACTGGTATCCTTCGGTTGCATGGGTGTAGAGATACTGGGCACAGGGGGAGCGTGCCGCGACAGGTTCAAAGTGTTTGCAATTGGAGGTGCATACCTCAGGGGTGGTAGAGGAGGGTTCAGAAGCCTTGTTAGAGGTCTATGAAACATGCTACTGCTGTTTGAAGTTGTTTTGGGGTGCATGGTGGTTCACAAAGAAGCCCGAAATGCTTCATTGGCAATGCAATTTTTGTTGCAGAGGATCACTGCATCATACCACTGTTTTGGGCTCTCGTCCAATGGTGGCCCAGAGGTAAGGCAGGCCACATGATCCTGAATCTTGGGGTTAAGCCCCTGACAAAATTTGAGGATGATGTGGGACCCTTCGAAGTAACAGGCCCTGTCGACTATTTCACAAAAATCATCGACAGTTTGAGACCCCTGAAAGTATCTCGAAGTCTCCAGCTCAGTCCTCAATGTCCAAACCTCATTCTTCAGATGGAAATTGGTGATAAACTCGGCGATGAACTCTGGCCATGATGTGTAGGGTAGACTCCCCATGGCTTGATAGCTGTGCATCTGCCTATCAACAAAATGCACTGCTCATTTGCTTTTCATGAAGGACATGGCCCACATGACCTTCAAATGTTCGTCTTCGAACTGATGGGGTGCGAGGTTGAGGTAAAGCTTGCATTAATCGAGGAACACACGTCCTTTCGTGCATTCGCCCAAAAAGTCATTCAGAGATGCTGGTTTAATCGAATGTGTTTGACATGCATTCAAAGGTTGTTTGTGGTGTAATTTGGGGCAGGGGAGAGTGGTGATTGCTTGGACGTAGGGTTCAAAATGCTTGGGAGTATGTTGGCATGGTCTCAATCCACATACATCATGAACAGTTGTTGCAAAGATTGGTTGATCCCTGTGATGTCATTCTTGAATTGCCTTTGCCAAGTGTCAGTTTCATCCATTGCCATTGGAACATTATGATAGATCATGGAAAAGGAGTGAAGGGAGGATAGGAAGGTTCATCCAAGCTGTGAGGAAGACTTTGAAAATGTATGAAATTTTCATGGTCCAACTGACTGACTGGGGCACCTTGCTACTCTCAGTCCACCAAGAGGGAGACTTTTCTTCTGTAAGGGCAACCTTACGATCAGAGCCTGAGCTTGATGCTTGCAAGGGAAAAACAAAGTTTAGATAGAACTAGCTAAACAAGGAAATACTACACACCTTGCAAGGGAAAACCAAAGAGAAAAGTCTAAGGTGTCCCCTGCAAAGGGTGTGACTATATATCTAGAACCATGTGATGAAGTAAAATAATTGAGTCTCAATGCAGAAGCAGGACTAAGGAAGCGAGCACTGCCAGGGGTGCATCAGAATGCTGTTCCACTATGTCCTAATGTGTTCAAAGGTTGTTCCATGACTTTGGCGGCATCATCAAGGTAGGGGTGTGGTCATAGGCAGGGGGTGGAGTAGTACAAAGTGGTATGAAGCTGTTTGAAGTCATTTGAAGTCATTTGAAGGACTTTTGCGAACTTTGTAGGTGTTTGTAGGTGTTCATAGGTGTTTGTAGGTGTTCATAGGGCTTCATAGGTGTTCCCCTTACAATGACACTGATACCGATAACAACAACAACAACAGGGATCGGGGGAAGAAGACCAACAATGAGAATTTGACAAGGAGGACAACCACCACAAGACAACGATGGGGATGGAGACAGAGATGGAGACAGACAATGACAACCACACAACCAAAACAGCGGCAGCACACAATGAGGGGGACAATGAGCATGGGACAAGAACAGTATGCGCAGGTGACGGATACAGCTCCATATGACTAGGAACACAAAAAAGGGCCCAAGAGACGTTGTTGATGTCTCTTGGGCCGTAGGTAAGTTTTTTTTCATTTCATTTCATTTTTTGTTACTAACAAAGTTTTTAGATATTAACTATTGACAACAACAACAACAACTAACTGGCCCAGCAGAGAACAGGGAACCAGCACCAGCACTGCCAACATGGGACAGGACACTGACAAGGACGAGGGAGAGGGGGAGATGATGACGCCTACAGCACCAGACCCATCCACTACAAGCAACTGCTCATAGGGAGAAAGGCTGGTGTGTACAGGGGAGGAATGAGAATGGGGGGCTCAGAGCCCAGCACCCAACACCTGCCACTGTGAGCATTTGCTTGCAGGTTGGATTGGGTGCTAATGGCCTTGTCACCACCTCCACAATGATGACAACAAGCACCCAGCACCCGCTCCCATGCCTACAAGCCACTGCTCATAGGATGGATTGTGGACGCTGATGGGAATGATGACAGGGGTATGGAGGTGGGATAGGGAATGGGAATGGGATGACAACAAGGAGGATGAGACGATGAGGATGATGAAGTGATGGGGATGACGAAATGACAGGGATGATGGGAAGGTAGGGGTGGTGAAATGATGGGGATGACAAAACAACAAGGACAAAGCAATGATGGAGATGACAAACAATGAAGATGATGGGAAGGTGAGGGTGGCAAAGCGTGAGACAACAGAGAACAAGGAGGGGGTGGCAGGATGACGATGAGGCCCCCCATCACAGGTAAGTACAGAGAGCTGCACTTTCCACTGTTAGCTGTAGCCATTTTTAGTTTTTAGTTTTATTTGTAAGTAGTACAGAAGAATATATATATTTACTATGTAATCCCATTGCTCACACCTTGACAACTTGTAAATAAAAGCCTTGAAAAGTATGCCAATGGGTGCCTTGTGATGAACTCATGTCAATAATTTTGTGAAGTCCTTTGAGGTGGAGTTTGAATGTGCCAAGCACTGCCAGAGGTAGGTAAAATGCATTTTTGCTTCATTTTAAGAATGTTTGCATTTCAGAGCATTCATGGTAGCCATTTTTCACATCATTTTTGACTTCATTTTTCAGTTCATTCTGATCATTCTTCTGCCAAACATCCAAAAATAATTCAAAAATGAAGCCAAAAATGAGCCAAAAATGGCTACTGTGAACAACCCTATTGATGCAATACTTGTCTTGCAGGCCAGCATCTACTGTTGGAAGGTGATCTTTGAGGAGCACAGATTCTTCAATAGGCCACAATTAGCACTTTGCGGGCGTACTTGAATTATTACTAGGGCAGTTCTTACTGCAGTCCATACTCTCTATGAGCAAGATTCAGATCTTTACCTCAATGAGTTGGTCCTTTGGCTTGTGATACATCACAATATTGTCATCTCTGTATCAGCTCTACACAAGAATCTCAAGGAGGCTGGACTTACTCAGAAGATTCTTCACAAGATTGCACTTGAGAGAGATGAAGAATTGCAGGTGCAGTGGAGAGGGATGCAGTGTGATCCTCATATGCAAGGTGATGGGTCTGAATTTGTCTGTCTTGACAAAACAAGCAAGAACGAACTTAACTATGCATGTCAATATGGTCTTGCTCCATCTGGACAATGTGCGGAACCCAAAGATGTCTTTGTGCACAGTGACCGTTATTCTCTTGCTGCTATGACTGTCGATGGCTACCTTGCTACCCATGTTGTCCCTGGCTCCTATGATTCACTTGAGTTTTACAAATTTGTCCAAGAGAAAGTGGTGTGTCCAGAGATCAAGTTTATTCATTTTGTTCATTTTCATTGCAGCTTCTGCACCATCCTTGTGCTCAATAACTGCCGTATCCATCATAATGAGGCTCTCATTCAACTTGTGCAAAGTGCAGGTAAGTCTGAGCCATGTTGGTGCACACATACAATCAAACATTTATCATTGTAGGCACTCTAATCCTGTATCTACCTGCTTATTCACCTGATCTAAATCCGATCGAAGAGTCATTTAGCACCTGTATGCTTTATGCTTTTTCTTGCTTATTATATCATCTTAGCATGGCCATTTAGTGAAGGTGTATCTTCATTGACATGGCTGTATGCTATGCCACCAGCCAGATCCAATTCAGACCTTACTAGAGGTGTGTGGATGCATCATGGCAGACATGTGCAGGGCATGGTTTGCCAATTCAGGTTATATTATGTACAGTGCAAGGTAGTGTACAAGCATCAGTGTATAAGTTGAGGTATAAGGTTCTTCAAAGCAAATTGCATTGAACAGAGAAAAAGCATGGCCACCTCACACTCCACATAGTGGGGCCCAGGTACCACTCCACACATCTTTCAAGAACTGCTGGTGAGCATCCATAAATCATTCCCATTCCAGTAAGGTAAACTTCTCAGCTAGCCAATGCTTCTCCTCCAGCTTTGTGACCCCAGCATGACCTGGCCAGTACTCCAGCCATCGTAACTTCTCTTGGTCAGAGTCTGGTATCTCATAATGTGCACAAAACTCCTCCAGCAGAACGTGGAGTTGGAGGGCAGCACCTGGTGATGGAAGCAGGGTGTTATGTCCCATGCAACCATGCTCCATAACCCCTACCCGACTCCAGAAAATCATGTAACTATTGTTCCATAGGTGCTACGCCTTTGCACATCCATGTGCACTTGAGTGCAACCCACACATGTATGTCTGCGCATGGAGTGCACACTCGCTCATCATCGACCGTGCACGCCCTTGCTCTCGCACATCATGCTTGTGCTGCTCCTTCGCTCTTGCACCTTCGCGCTCATCTCAGTCATCAATACTACCTCGTCTCCATGCCATCGCAAGTCCATGTAATATTACCAGGCCGTTCAGTGTA
>QMFE01014046.1:0-25209 GCA_003314665.1 Tricholoma sp. MG77 | reverse complement strand
TGCAAATGGGCCTGACACAGCATTCCCTGTTTCTACTTCCCACACCCTGATTGTGTGGTCCTGGCATTCTGAAGCTATATATTTGCCATCAGGAGAGAACATAACAGAGTTCACCATATTACTACCACCATCAAATGGGCCTGACACAACATTTCCTGTCTCTGCATCCCAGACTCTGATTGTCTTGTCAAATGACCCTGAGGCAATACACTTGCCATCAGGTGAAAATGCAACAGAGCGAACAGCATTAGTATGCCCTTCAAATGGACCTGAAACAACTTCCCCTGTCTCTGCATTCCATACCAAGACTGAGTTGTCATTTGACCCTGAAACAACAAACTTGCCATCAGGTGAGAATGCAACAGACCGAATGGCAGTACTAGTAGTATTAAATGGGCCTGACACAACTCCTCCTGTCTCTGCATCCCAGATTCTGATTGTCTCATCATAGGACCCTGACACAACATGCTTGCCATCAGGTGAAAATGCAACAGAGGTTACAATATGAGTGTGTCCTTCATGTTGATCTGTTACAACATTGTTTGCCTCTGCATTCCACACCCTGATAGTGGTGTCGTCAGAGCCAGAGACAATGTGCTTGCCATTAGGTGAAAATAACACTGAGTTAACACTATTGGTATGGCCTTTGAAAGGACCTGACCTGACAACTCCTGTTACTGCATCCCATATATGAACTGTATTGTCATTTGACCCTGAGACAATGTACTTTCCATCTGGTGAGAATGCAACAGAGCTGACAGCAGCAGTGTGCCCTTTGAATGGGCCTGATACAATGTCACCACTCTCTGCATCCCATACTCTGATAGTGTTGTCCCTAAAGCCTGATGCAATGTGCTTGCCATCAGGTGAGAATGCAACAGAGTAAACCCGATCACCAATTCCTTGGAACACAGAGATTGCATTCCCTGTCTCTGCATTCCATACTCTAATTGTACTGTCAAATGACCCTGAGGCAATCCACTTTCCATTAGGTGAGAATGCAACAGAGTTAACCCAATCAGTGTGCCCTTTGAATTGATCTAATTGAACTTTGCCTGTTTCTGCATCATGCACCCTGATTGTGCCAACATGACCCCCTGAGACAATGTGTTTACCATCAGGAGAAAGTGCAACAGAGGCTATTAGAGCATCATGCCCTTTAAATGGGCCCAACATAACATCTCCTGACTCTGCATCCCACACCCTAATAGTTCTATCAAAAGATCCTGAGACAATTTGCTTGCCATCAGGTGAGAACACAACTGAGGCAACAAATTCAGTGTGTCCATTGAGTGGGCCTAACACAAGATTGCCTGTTTTTGCATCCCAGACTCTAACACTTTTATCAGAAGATCCTGAGGCAATATGTTTCCCATCTGGTGAAAATGCAACAGAGGCAACAAAATAGGTGTGCCCAACCAAAATATTTTGAATGGCTGGCCAGTATTGTACTGCACCAATGTGAACTGAAAGGGTGTGTGGATATTGCTGTAAGTATCTCTTTGATATAGTTGACTCTGTTGGTGCAAATGGTAGGGCAGACAAATAGATGTGAGGGGTGCTGTGAGAGATAATGCTTGCAAAGGCAGTCACAAATTGTATTGCATCAGTTACCATCATGGAGAGTTCCCCATAATTCTGGAAAATTAGTTATGAGCAATCTCTCTATACACAAAGTAACATACCAATAATCTCACCTGAACCCATGTTGCCATTACAGATAGAACTTTTGATGTGGTGGGTACATGTTTTGTTAGACTCAAGACCTCTAGCCAATAGAGAAACTGGTTATCCATAAAATCCCAAAGTCCTTCCGCAATACTTTGTTCATATGCAATCTCCTGAAGATGGTCTCCCAAGAAACAACATGAGTATGAGAGCTGTGGAGAAATATCTCTCTCAATTTGCCCAGGTAAGTTGACAACATCTGTGTTCTGGTAATATGATGAAGGGATGTTGCAGATATTGAACCGGAGCTCATGTTCCATGACCTGAAGGCATGCCTGCACTAGTTGCCTATTCTGGGGTTCCAAGCTGATATAAAATAGAGGAGGACATCTTTGTGGATCCACCAGAAAGTCAACAAATGACTGATGACTGAATCGGAGAACTTCATCAGTATGCAACACAGATCGCAGGCCTTGGCATATGAAGTCCATCATAGACATATTTATACCCAGGAGAGTCCCAAGAGACAAGGGAGAAAGAGGGACCTTCACCAGGATGATAGCACCGACTATAGAATGGAATGCATGGACAACTTCAGGGTTTGGATCCGGGAAAGAGATAGTGAGAATTCGTGAGTAAAGTTCTCCCATGTCACCATTCCGCATCTGCCCCTGCTGAATTTGGCGTAGTTGCAGTTGTGGTTCTCCTCGCACTATAAACCTAAGCACAGTTTCAGCGTAGATGAATAGCCCAGCAGCTTTTCCGACCAGCTCGTCAACGGTCCTAGGCCCGGGCCAATCAGCAGGTAATGATCTTGGGTACCGAGTCGCAATAGCAAGAAACCGCTGCTGGAGAAACGATCGAATGTCATCTGATGAGTGGACGCTGACCACTTGACCAGAAGAAATATCAACGAGGTGATGCTTAATTGCTGACAAGGCATCGACAATGTCATCTTCTCCCCTGCTAGTGACCATGAGCTTAAATCCAGATGGAAGACTAGACCAACTCTTCAACGTGTTTAAAAGACTCGCGCGATGGTTGGAGTATTGCCCGTCAAGTCCTCCGCATTCGTCCAGTGCATCAACAACAACGACTGGAAGCCTCCCGCGCGGGATGTCAGTACTAGCCATTAGTGGTTCGTGAACAAGGCGGCGGAATAACACGTTGGCGTTGGCAGTGCTTGGGCCAACCTCGTCTGCACTCAATTTGGCGACTATAACTGTTCTTACGCTAGGATATTTGCGGGCAAGGTCGAAGGCGACTATACGCCATAGCGCAGCGGGAGTGGTGAGGATGGCCGTATCTCGCTGGAAAAAGAAGCTAGAGCCTAGCCGGCGTGTTGCCTGCAGCCGCTCTACCACACTTGCAGCGACAGCAGACTTCCCTACCCCGGGATGCCCCTTGAGCCAGAGGATGTTCGGAGCTTGTAAGTCTTCTATCCAGTCCCCAATTGCTGTTAGGATATCTCGACGAGTCCCGTCCATACACTCCTCCACCGGTGAGCCATGACCAAGATCCTTTGGCTTCAGCTCAGCGAGAAGAGTGTCATTGCGCGTGGATACTGAAGGCACAATTAGATCTCGATCCTAGGTAGTAGCTAGCCACGATTACTACTCACTGATGGCATCAAGCACAGCCTCTAGAGTCACAGCTGACTGAACCGATACCCCACGATCGAACTGCTGCTTGAAAACTTCGAAACGCTTGGTTAGATTATCGATCTGGTCTTGATCAGACGACGAATGCAACGCGCTGAGCGTGTTGGCTGTGAAGAGAGGTTTGTGAGAAAATTGGATGTATTTAATAGATGAATACCGATTGCACTAGTACGAGAGGTATACTGGAGGATGAAGTTTGTCGTGTCCGCAAGCAATGGTTGTACATCCTCGATTGCCGTCTTTAGCTGAACAAGCTTCGCAAATTGTTGGACGTCGCTGATATAGCCAAGAATGCTCGCCATGTTCTCGGCCAGATCCAGAATTAGTTGATTACATGTTTCTTGATTTTCAAGATACTATAGCGACATTAACATAGGCGTATGAAAATCCACGTTGATTAACATACTGTATAGACCATGTTGACGGAAGAAAGGACTGCTTTTGCAACGGGATGAGCCTTGACAAAAAATGATGAGAAGAGCCCCCGGTCATCGAGTATAATCACCAGGTTACTTACCTCAGCTGCAGCAAGTCCAAAATCCAACAACGCCTTCAGAAACGTCCTCGACTTTCCCAGGTGGTCAAGCACGCTCCGGCGATTATCGACAATTTCCGCCCCCATGCGCAGCATATTGGGCAATGGATCAACGTCCTGACAGAGATAGAGTATGAGTAGACGTTTGCGTAATTCACGCTTAAAATATAACTCACGGTAACAAAGTCGATTGTGATCTTCGGGTTATCATTTAATACATGATCTATCCGTAACAGAGTCAGCATTGGATCGATAAAAAATACAGTACGGCTCACCATGCCCAGAAGACGCAGATATAATACGCTGTGCATCTTCGAATGATAGCGAACTTTCTGCTAACTTAACACCTGTGGGCCGAAGAAATGACTTTTCACGAAGTTGAATGATCAGGTGCGATCCTTTCTGGAGTGTGCTAAGGCGTTCGCATAAATTAAGATGTGATCGCTGCTAGTGAAAGGAGCCCACAATAACGGCTTAAAATCCAATCTCAATCGCAGTTCTCCTTTCTTGAATTCTTGCTTTATAAAAGTCACTCCATTGAGCACAACCTTGATCGAAGGGGTCCCTTTGACTGGGCTATCCAACAATACAGTGATACCTATCCAAAAAAGGTCGGACGGTTCGATGCAGCATGCAAATAACGCTTACCAGATATCCGCACGGCGCCTTGATATCTGTACGATTGGCAAGAGGAGTTACTAGAAATCAGGGTTTCAAGTTGTTCGTAGGTTAGTAGTTAGCCATGACTTACAGACCAGAGTCCGAGGTGCTGGAGGCGACTTCCGACTTGGAGGCCATCCACTAGATCAACGATATGAGTCGATGGAAGTTCAAACAACTTTAGAACGCTTCCAAGTTGCGATCATCGTAGTGTGCACGTGACATTCTCGGAGTACATATCTCTGATTCTTGCAACCAGAATGAAATCAACCACCTTGCTCAATAATGTTGCCTCGCGTTCAAATATCTGGAACTTCGCTGCAGCGCGTCAGGTTTCTGCCCTGTTTATGCCTTGAAGCCCAAGTTGAACTTGAAGTTGTTGGAAATCTCACCGAGTCAATGCTACCTCACCCTTGAGTCCTTGAAGTGTTCTAGCTTCTGGGTTAACCAACTCAGATTCTTCTTGCCCTGCGAATTGCTTCGCCCTCAAGTCCCATTGCATTTCTAGGAATTCGAATCAATTCAATATGAAATGCGGATATAACAATGTTATTGGCGGCGATGGCGTCTCGCATTTATGACAGCTTTCCAGAAAAAGGGGCTGCATTGTCAAATACTTACAGCTGATCGTCGGAATGGCGGGGAGCAACGCTGGTGCTGTGGATCCACACAGGTATCGGTAAGCATATTTCCTGGAAATACATGCGAGCAGTGGTCATTACATATATGTACTAATAACCCTTATGTTTTCAGGTACTATGTTGCTACTAGCAAAGAATCCCAGGTGCTGTGCATGATCGCGATTCTGGTACAGGTATGCTCCGTATAGTGTTATTTGCCTTTCAACCTGCACATATGCTGCACAGGCACAGCTTGTGGGATTGAAGGCGAAATAGAGACATGTTGAATGGGGTATCGGTCAGAACGGCTGTCAATGAAGCTGGACATTTATCGGTATAGTACATATATGATATAACAGAGGGCGGTGTGGTACTAGCAAGGTTGTGCTACAGTATAAATACATACAATCAAGAATCGAGATATAAATCATAAGCGTAAGACAAAAAAGAGATATAATGATAGCCCTATCAATTCGAGGATGAAGCTGAGGAAATGAGAATGGAGTTTGAGAGGGTGGCGCAGCACCTCGCTGATGCGGAGTTTTGGCTGAGGCGGAATGATGTCGTCGCCCCCTACGAATCACGTTTGACCAAGACAATTTTGAGTGTCTACCATCGATCTATCGAGGGCATCAAAGTCCCTGTGTAACTCGCATGTGGCACCTGCGAGTACGAGGTTTATAAAGAAATTTTGGGAGGCACAGATCGTCGTCGTCATCAGACGTGTCTGGGGTCGTCGTGGTGCCATTAGAGGCACTCAGGATGGCATCTGAGTTGTCGTGAACGGCACAATGCTGCGAAGTTGCAACGTCATTACCACTCTTGTGTGTGCAACTATCGGAGAGGGTGGTCATCTGGGCATGGGTTGATGAGTCGAGTCACTGAGGTTTTGATTGAACGACTTGAACAATACTCACGAAGAGAGTTGTGGTGTCACCGGTGTGAAGGCCGATAACTTTTTGCTCGCAGTCAGTTGCGCCATCCATGTTGAGCATTTCTGGAGTGAGAGCTGTGGTGGAATGGACGGCGACCTTATAACCAAAGTGGCGTTGCCTTTTGGTTCTAACCGGTTGTGGTCCGTTGTGGAGAGCTGTCACGTTCAACACTGGTTTATGCTCAAATGCGGTGTACTCGGGGACAGTTGTGTACAGTGAGCGGACTTACATAAGTACCCAGTCCTTGGCGCACTGCCAGCAGTTCCATTGTCACCAATGAGATGTCCACCAGACTTGCGCTCCTTTTCTGGGTGTTTGTAGTACATTTAGCGGGCATTTATCTTTTCAGTCGAGGATTCTTGTTGTCGCGCCTATCATTGTCCGATTTCACCAGTTGTTCGAATGGAAAACCTTGTTCGTTGCCGCCCACACACTCTCGTGCTGTGTTTCTTATTATAGACGCTCTACGGTTCGACTTCATTTCCCCGAATCCGCCAAGCCCAATATCTCCATTCCATCATAATGTTTTGACACTCCCGCGAGACCTCACCCTCTCCAATCCCCAAAAGTCTTTCCTCTACAATGCATATGCCGATCCACCGACGACAACGCTACAACGCATCAAGGGCCTCACCACTGGCTCGTTGCCAACCTTTGTCGATATAGGGAATAACTTTGGAGGTTCCTCGATTGCCGAGGATTCGATCATTAAACAGTTGCGTTTAGCAGGGAAAAAGGTATGAATATTTATACTCTGTTACCCCTCTCCGTTTACGATTTGATGAAGCCTAGTCTGCGTTCATGGGTGATGACACTTGGACGTCTGTGTTTCCCGACTCATTCGAACCAAATATGACATTTCCCTACGATTCCTTCAATGTCGAGGACCTACACACTGTCGACGAGGGTGTCATCAAACATCTTTTCCCTTTATTGGAAGATCCATCCAAGCCATTCGATTTCCTCATTTGCCACTTCTTGGGTGTCGATCACGTTGGCCACCGTGTAGGTCCCGACCACCCGAGTATGAAAGCAAAACTACAGCAGATGAACGATGTGTTGAAACGTGTCGTAGAACTTCTCGACGATGACACCCTTCTTATTGTATTGGGCGATCACGGCATGGACAGCTCCGGCGACCATGGCGGTGATGAGGTACTCGAAACATCATCGGCTCTCTGGGTGTATAGTAAAACCCGATCGATTTCACAATCGAGTATCCAGGTACCCTCGGGTCTCCTGCGGTATACGACATACCCTGGCTCAACAGTCCCTCATCGAACTATACAGCAGATCGATATTGTTCCTACGCTTGCTCTCCTGCTTGGTCTGCCCATCCCCTTCAATAACCTCGGCACCGTGATCCCCGAGTTATTCTGGCGGGATCGCAAGGGCAGCGCTCTTACGCATGCCCTTGAACTCAATAGTGCCCAGATCAAAATTTATCTCGATACGTATCGTTTAAGTCCTTCGGGCGGTGAGCTAGACGATTCATGGCAGGAATTGCAATCTGCATGGGAAGCTACAGAATCTGTTTCACCTGGGGAATTACGATGGATCACGCTTTCCAATTACAATCGTGTTGCGTTATCTGCATGCCGTTCCATGTGGGCCCAGTTCAATCCCGTACTTATGGGTCTGGGGCTTGCACTATTGGGCATAGGCATTCTTGCGACTTGGTCTGTATATACCGGTCTCTCGCAAGCCAAACTAAACTGGGGATTATGGCTCAGTACGCATCTACCAAAATGTGTTCTTGGTGCTGCAGGGGGCGCTGTAATCGGATTTGTCGGATATTTTCCGCTAGCGTCATATCTTCCAGGAATAGATGTCACAGATTATATTCTTTTTGCTGCAACCCTTGCTTCATGTTTAACGTTGATCGTCTCATCGCCACCCCCGCTGTCCCTCAATATCACCAAAACTGCACCAATTATACTCATCCTCCATACTTTGTCGTTCCTTTCCAATTCATTCACATTCTGGGAAGACAGAATAGTACCATTCTTCCTTGTTACGTCCATCATTCCATACGCACTCGTAGGATTCTCCGCCCCTGTTCCTCGCCTCAAATACCGAATCCTAGGGTTTTCTCTACTCTTCGCCCTTTGCGTCCGACTCATGGCGATCAGTACCATTTGTAGGGAAGAACAACAACCATACTGCCACGTCACCTTCTACGCCTCTTCAACAATACCTTCACCACCCTATCTAGTGCTACTTCTCGCTCTCCCCGTCGCCATCGGTTTACCACCAGTCATCCGTCTATTCTTGCATATCACGCGTTCTGACCACGGGCTTGCGCGATCGTATTTGCCTGTAATTATGTGCCCGTCGTTGATCGCTGGTACGGCTTACTGGATATTAGAGTGGATTGATTCTGCAGGCGTCATTGACGATGGGTGGACATCGTTCCTGCGAATGGGTCGAACCTTATTAGCGAGATTGGCGTTTAGCATGGCCCTGATAGGCGGTGGGGCGCTCTGGTGGCTGATCCCAGTATGCTTGGAAGTCAAAATTGACGAGGTCAGCGAGAAACGTCAAGTGAATGTGCTTGGTTACGCGAATGCCTTCGGAGCTCCTTACTTTATGTTTTGGAGCATATGCTTAACCGTTGTCTTTGCGACAACGCAATTGACAGGCCAGCTTGTTCTGGCACTAGCCACTATCGCGCTGTTGGCGTATCTGGAGGTACTGGACAGTGTCCGTGATGTCAGGAATATCGAAGCTGCGTTTGCAACAGCTACGCCTTCGGCGCTTCTCGACGCCAGTGCATCCGCGAACCAATCGCCTCCTATTCGGTTTGCTGACGTTGTGCCTGTGGCGCTCCTCGGGATACATGCATTCTTTGGCACGGGTCATCAATCGACCATCTCGTCCATTCAGTGGAAGTCTGCATTCCTGCTTACGCCAACCGTCATGTATCCTTTTGCGCCGATGACGGTTGTCTTAAACTCTGTTGGACCGCTGTTCGTCATGGGACTTGCAGTTCCTTTGGTGGCACTGTGGAATCGTGCACCATTGTCTACTCTCACATCTTCTGAAACTAAAACCAATACCAAAATCAAAACCACCGTGTCAGATAAGCAACCCAGCCCTGGTGTTCAAGTTAAAGGAGAAAGCACACTCGCGGCTCTGGGGATCATGATGTACTTTGTGACTCTGCTACTTGGCACGGCTGTGAGTGTGGCCATTCTGAGACGCCATCTTATGGTTTGGAAGGTGTTTGCGCCTCGCTTTATGACGGGTGTACTCGGTGTATTGGTTGTTGATGTGGCAGTGCTGATTGGGGTTGGTGTGGGTGTGGAGAGAATCGCCTATAGAATGGACGGCTTGTTCAAGGGGTCAGCCGTAGGTAGCGGAAGTTGACTCCAGTTGGTATCTTCAGTTTACCTACAGCTATTATAATAACCCACCACTACAATTCAATCGTAGTCGAGTCTTGTCAGCGGTATTAAGTTCAGTTTCACAGCAGTTATCTCAGGTTCCATAATTCAATTCTAACACCCATAACTTGCATTGTTGCTGCTCAAGTACAACATAGGTAATCATAGCTCGAGGACCGACACATGGAGAAGCATCTATGTAACGCAGAGTATACTACATGCAAGACAGCAAAATTTCCAAATATGTATGCAATTAAATTATTCTATTGATACCACTTTTCCCTCAACTTTTTCCTCCTTACCATCGGCTTGGTGACCATAATCGCCACTACAAGCCCACTAATTGTGAACACTAGCTGCACCTTATTGAAGTTCTCACTAAGTATATCGAAGGTGTTCGATGGTGCGACGCGCGTAAGGAACAAGTCAAGCCCATACGTGAACACCAGGGAGGTAGATTCAAGCAGGGCTGGTGCCGTTATTATGCGTTGCGTGTTTGCCACCTGGTGTAAGGATGAGTATAGGTAGTTAGAACGACTAATGAAAGATTGACCTCATAATTATGTGATAGTACACGCCTGGGGTCGTACGCTAGTACGGGCTCGTACGTTACGAGGAATGCTTCCTGCTCTTCGGCCGTCACTTTTCGGTTTGGTCGGCTTGGATCCAGGAGACGGCGTTGAATAGATTGAACTTGGTGGTTTTTGGTTGCCACTAATGCAAAGCAGTGCAGTCAGCAAATGGCGTGAAATTGTGATACAAAAAACATGCCTATCAGATCCTTATTTGTGATTCCAAACTTGGTGGAAGTCGGTGCCATGGCTGTGATCGCATGCGGAAACACATACGCCTGCTCAATTGCCATCAAGTCCACGCTCTTACTCGAATACGGGGACATGTCCGAGCTACCCATCGTAGTAAGAAATTAGATAATCATACGTAGGAAGGCACGTACCTCATCGTCTTATCATCAATTCCCTTGCCTTCATACAATTCCACACTGACCATCCTCCACCCCTTCGTCTGCCCTTGCCCACTGAAATCATCGTCATAATAATGATATACCAGCCAATTCTCCGCCAAAGATACCTTCACGTCACAAGTGCCATCAACGCCACCCGGCCCAGCAACAGCCGGCACCGCAACCCGGTAAACCACCGTCCCTTTCGCCGCATCCACCACATACACACCACATACTCCCTGCTTCGTCGTCCCAGTTCCAGTATCTTTCGGCTCACTCGAAACAGCAGCACCCGCATCGGGTCCCGTCACCAGTACAAACAACCTCGGATTCAGGTACTTATACAGTGTCGTGCGGTTCACGAGCACCTTCCCAATGGAAGCCACCTGCCCTCGATGTGGCTTGATCATCGCCTTGATGGTCTCACCCTCTGGGAAGGAGAGGGTCCAGGTGGGGTACCCAACGAACTGATCGTCCGAACCGGGACGCAGCAGTGGCTGGTGCCCCATGATTTGGTTGGGTGTACGGAGTGGGAAGTGGAGTGCAGGTGCGAGACGGGTGAGGAGGGATTTTGTAGATGGGATAGATGGGTAGAGGTAGATCTAAGGGGGGGGACTTAGTTCGAGGGGGAAAGAACGATAAACGAAAAGACGAACCTGGAGGAATTCGTCTAGTAGAAGGATGACCTTGGTATCGTCGTGGTTTAGGAGATACGCCTCCACCATGGGGCCGGAAATAATGTCTGTTCCCTGGAGGCGACCACCTGCTTTATTACTCTCTACTCCAGAGACATCTTCCCCAGTCAGTGCGTCAATGTGAAAAACGACCGTATCTACCAGTGTCTGTGGAGTAAGGAGGAAAGTTAGTAAAACCCTTCAGAAGTCACAGAAAAAGCTTACATTCTTCGCTCTCCTTTGTGCAACAAGCACTACCTGCGGCCCGCTCGCCGTCTTGCTCTCATGCCTGCCGTTGTCCAAATTCCCAACCACAAATATCTTCACCACATGCATCGTTCCACCCACGCCCGTCTCTCCAGCCCACCCAAGGCCAAGTACACGGCTCCAAAGCACGCTCCCATCTGCCGAATCCAGCCCGTACACTTTCCCGAGCATAGTTGCTGCGACAATGACTTGTCTGAACCCAAATGGATCCCGGGCCAACGACGATGGGGTATCGCTTGACGGTGTGATGGCGGCAGCGGGAGACTTGGCGGAAGCGTAAGAGCCCATTGCGAACCGTTTAGCAAAATTGATCAGGTACTGCGGGAAGTTCTGTATGACAAAGTGGAATATGAATCAATAGTTCGCGTGTAGCTGGAAACAAGATCTACCTGTGCGTCCCGAGTCTGTCGGCATATTCTTCCAATAAATGACTCTTCGTTTTCTCCACCAACTGCTTCAGCTTCAGGAAGCTCGATGAATTCTGCTGTTACGATATTCGCCAATCCCTCTTCCCGGGTCCATTCCAGATTACCTTGATGCCACAGCTGCAGCGCACCAGAGGAGGTGGTAAAAAGTGTACGTCCAGGAGAGGTGACATCGATTGCAATCTGGCAGGTTGGTCAGGCAAATTCCAGGACCAAGGAAGGTGAGGGACGTACATCTTCGATTACTCCATGATTCAGTGTCTCAAAAGGGATGGATATATCTTCTGTGAGTGCTTTGACACCTTCTACGGGATGACTCGAAACGATGTCGAGTTTTATTTTCTACAATAATGCAGCCTCTTAGACACGACTACACAAAGTAGACAATCTTACGAACCTGGAGCGACTGTGACCAAACGATACGAGAAACATGCACCTGGCCATCTTTATGCAAACTTCCGCCGAACAGCGGCTCCGACAAGCCTTCATTATTTGCCTACGCCAAGACTGATAAATGTCAAAGTTTGCATAAGATGCAGCAATGACTCACGGCTCCTTCAAACTCGAAAATATGCTTTATGCCGTCCCCTCCGAGTTTAATAACTTTACTCGTTCCATCCATCGTGGTAGCCACAAAATGACCATGATCACATAACCCAGCATCCACAATCCTCCCAAACCTAGCGCCTTTCAACAACTTTACCTTGCCGTCGAGCGTAGATGTAAGCACAACAGTTTTAAGCACGTTTTGTTCGAGCCAGGCGATATGCGGGTGCGGTCGTGATTGTCGATTGTCAAGAGGTGGTGGTGACAGGACAAGCAACTCGCTCAGTGGTTCTGCGATACTTGACGGGATGGCTTTAGTTGATAATAGCACCCCGGTGGACGGGTGCAAAGATGTGACGTGCAAAGTGAATGATGCGAACGACTTGGACGCGCCGACTATATAGACTGCGTCGGATGTAGCAACAAGTTTTGAGTATATCGTCAACGACCTATGGGTAACATCCGTAAATCAGTCACGGGAATGTTCATGAAACCACCAGCAGCATACGTTTGATCAGGGCTCGACCACGTCCATTTGACTTCGCCCGTTGTGCCATCAACATGCGTCACCGTATGACCATTGCTCAAGACATAGATTCCTTCGGAATCATGAGAGAATGCGACGTGTTTACCGAAGTAATGTGGTTCGGATGGATGTCCTAATGTCGGAGCGTGTAACAACTTTTCAAGGATCAGAATCCCTGTGGTGGATTCGAATGTGCGCAGAGTAGACCCGCCAGGACCAGAGAGGGTTGCTATTACTGTTGGGAGCGTAAAAACGAGGTCGAAGAAGAAAAAGAAACAAGCAGACCATGATCATGTTTATAAAAACCAGCGATTCGATCCTCTGTGTCATATATATACCTCCATACTATCCACAAAAATCAAATTGAGTTTCACAAGTGTAATAATGTTAGACACACTAATAGTTCCATTGTCGGGGTGTAATACAGCCAACACATTGTTGGCTGTAGCAGCTAACAACAGACTTGTACCGTTCACATCATGGAAAGTCGGCGCGGTAGACGATGACCCAACTAGAGGAACTCCAATCAATCGTTTATGCCAGTCAACATTGCCAACATCGGGTTCGTGTAGTCCGTGTGTCAAAGGGATAACACATAGCAATGACAAGAGCAGAGCCGGCCACATCTAGCCAGGTATTCTTGTCCTGGCTTGATTAGCAGAGGCAGGTCGGCGGGGGATGAGCCAAGCGACGTGGTCGCAAACTTTGGAAGTGCTCAGACTCGGACGCGTTACTTTACTACTACGGAACTTTCACACGACAAAATTTATGGTAGATTGCTTGACGGCAAGCCTCAGGCATTCTCTCCTCGTGTCTAACTATACAATGCTAGGCATATAATGCATTTTGACGGCTGCAATTACGGATTTGTATAAGTTGTTCTTTGAACTTCAAGTTCTTCTGCAACTTCAAGTCATAAATGTGATCACGTGCCATCCACAGCCTGAGCGGCCGAAGTGACCTGTTCTGCCACTTCTTGATTTCTTATCGACGTTGGTCTGACAGCATGGCCTTGAACCTTGCCTTCGTCACTCCCAGTACTACCCTGTAAGTCGCAGTGGATTACTACCTGCTATTAAATACTTACTAGCTGTGAAGATTTCCAGGAGCCGTGCGGATATCAGGTAAGCGCGCACCTTATAATAATACTCATCCAAGCTCTAGCGCTTTCTGATACGGACAGGGATCACTGCGTTGTTGGATAACACAACCAAAGGCATTCATTTGATCAAAGTTGTCCTCAATGGAGCGACCCTCATAAGGCAAGAATTCAAGAAAGGCGAGCTAAGACTACGATTAGATTTCAAACCTATATTGTGAGCTCTATCTATTACCGGGGATACCATTTTTATTTGTGTTACGCAAATTAGCACCCTCCAGAAGGAATCGCACCTGATCATCCAACTACGTGAGAAGTCATTTCTCCGGCCTACCGGTATTAAGTTGGCGGAAATCTCGCTCACATTCGAAGCTGCGCAACGTATTCTATCCTCTTCTGATGGAAATAGTAGGTCGTTCTGTATATTCATCAATTCGATGTTCACTCCGTTGTGGATAGATCATACGCTACACGATAACCCGAAGATTACCATTGACTTTGCCACCGTGAGCTACTTCGAAGCATGAGATGTGTAAACATTTATTGATAATCTGTTTCTATCAGGACATCGACTTGTTGCCGAATATGCTAAGTGTAGGGGCGAAAATTATTGGTAATCGCCAGAGTGTCCTTGACCACCTAGGAAAATCGAGGACGTTTTTAAAGACGTTACTAGAGTTTGGGCTTGCGGCGGCTGATGTAGGTACCTGATGATTGTACTCGGTGACTGAGTGACCTTCTCATTATTGTTTTCTCGAAAAGGTTCATCCCGTTGCGAAGGCGGTATTTGGCTCCGTCAACACAATTTATAAGGTATATTGATCCACATGGGCTTCAGACAGCTACGTTCATGCCGTTACAGTATCTTGAAAATCAAGAAGTATGCAATCAGCTAGTCCTGGATCTGGCCGAGAATATGGCAACCATCCTTGGTTACATCAGCGACGTGCAGCAATTTGCGAAGCTTGCTCAGCTAAAAACGGCAATCGAGGACATCCAACCACTGCTTGCAGACACAACGAACTTCATTATCCAGTACAGCTCTCGTAGTGAAATAGGTATACTTCATCTTTTTGCCCATCCGACTTTTGTCACAAACCTCCCTTACAGCAAACACACTGAGTGCATTGCATTCGTCATCCGATCGAGGCCAGATCGATAACCTAATCAAACGGTTTGAGGTTTTCAAGCAGCAATTTGATCGTGGTGTATCTGTCCAGTCAGCTGTGACTCTAGTGGCTATGCTTAACGCGATGAGTAGGCAATCTCGCGATGCCAAAACTTAGGATTGAAGATCTAATTATGTTTTCAGCATCAACTCAGGATGATGCTCTTCTTTCAGAGCTGAAGCCGAAGGATCTTAGTCATGGCTTGCCGGTTGAAGAATGTATGGAGGGAACACGTCGAGATATCATAACCACAATTCAAGATTGGGTAGAAGACTTACAGGCTCCGAACATCCTCTGGCTTAGGGGTCATCCTGGTGTAGGAAAATCTGCCATTGCTGCAAGTGTGGTAGGACAGCTTCAAGCATCACGTCGCCTAGGGTCGAGCTTCTTTTTCCAGCGAGACACAGTAACGCTCACAACTCCCGCTGCGCTCTGGCGTACAATTGCCTTCGACCTCGCTCGCAAATACCCCAGCGTAAGAAGAGCTATAATCGCCAAGCTGAATGCAGACGAGGTTGGGCTAAGCACAGCCAATGTCAATGTGTTATTCCGCCACCTTGTTCACGAGCCACTAATGACTAGTACTGACATCCCGCGTGGTAGGCTTCCGGTCATCGTCATTGATGCGCTAGATGAATGTGGAGGACTGGATGGACAATACTCCAACCATCGAGCCAGTCTTTTGCACACTTTAACGCGTTGGTCCAGCCTTCCATCTGGATTGAAGCTTATAGTTACCAGCCGAGGGGAAGACGACATTCTTGATGCCTTGTCAGTAATTGATCACCAGCTTATCAACATTTCATCTGGTGAAATGGTTAGTGTCCCATCATCATATGATGTTCGGTCATTCCTCCAGTGGCGGTTTTTATCTATTGCAACTCGGTACCCAAGGTCTTTACCTCCCGATTGGCCTGGTGATCAGATCATCGATGAACTAGCTGGGAAAGCTGCTGGACTATTCATTTATGCAGAAACTGTGCTCAAGTTTATAGTTCGAGGAGAACCACAGCAGCAACTGAAGCAAATTCTACAGGGAAATATGCAGAATGGTGACATGGGTGAACTCTACTCACGAATTCTCACCATCTCCTTCCCAGGTCCAACCCAGGAAGTTCTTTATGCATTTCATTCTATAGTTGGTGCCATCATTCTGGCAAAGACCCCTCTTGGCCACTTTTCTCTGGCTCATCTGCTGCAGATGGAAATATCAATGATGGATTTCATCTGTCAGGGGCTGCGATCAGTCTTGCACACTGCGGATGTTCTTCGATTCAGCCATCAGTCCTCTGTTGATTTTCTGGTGGATCCATCTAGATGCCCTTCACTATTTCTCATCAAACTTGAAAATCAGAATCAACACCTGGTGCAGGCATGCCTTTGTGCAATGAAATACAGCCTCCGATTTAACATATGCAATATACCTTCATCACACTATCCAAATGCAGATGTTGCAGATTTGCCTGACCAAGTCAGGCAAAATATCTCTCCAGACCTGTTGTACTCATGCTGTTTCTTTGTGGATCACCTTCAGGAGATCCCATATAAACTGGAGATTGCAGAAGAACTAGAAAACTTCATGGATAAACAGTTCCTTTATTGGCTGGAGGTTTTGAGCATTACAAGGCATGTGAACCTTGCATCATGCATATTGTTGTCCATGGTAACATGGATAAAGGTGAGATTCTTGCTATTTAGTTATACCCCTGAGACAGACTGTTTGAGTCTTTTTCAGATGGTCAAGACCCACCTGAACCTCACCACACTGATATCAGATGCAATTCGGTTTGTAGCTGCCTTTGCAAGTCCTATTTCTTATAGTGCTCCACACATCTATTTGTCTGCCTTGCCATTTGCACCAACAGGATCTGCCTTGTTGATGAGGTATTTACCACAATACCCAAACACATTATCCATTAAAGTTGGTTCAGTACATGACTGGCCAGCAATCCAAAATATTTTAGCTGGGCACACTGACAGGGTTCGGTCTGTTGCATGTTCACCTGATGGCAAGCACATTGTATCTGGGTCCTGTGACAAGACAGTTAGAGTGTGGGATGCAGCAATGGGGGGCATTCTGTTAGACCCATTTGAAGGGCACACTGATTGGGTCACCTCTGTTGCATTCTCACCTGATTGCAAGCTCATTGCTTCAGGGTCTAGAGACAACACAATTTGCATATGGGACACAGAGACAGAAGAGCTTGTGTCAGGCCCATTTGGAGAGCACAGCAAGCAGATTTATTCTGTTGCATTCTCCCCTGATGGTAAATGGATTGTCTCAGGGTCTGGGGACAAAACAATCATGGTATGGGATACTGAGACAGGAAAGCTTGTGTCAGGCCCATTTGAAGGACACACTGATCGGGTTGCCTCTGTGGTATTCTCACCTGATGGCAAATTCATTGTCTCAGGGTCTTGGGATAAGACAATCAGGGTATGGAATGCAGAGACAGCAGCATTTTCTGACTTGTTTGAAGGGCACACTGATGAGGTCACTTCTGTTGCATTTTCACCCAATGGAAAGTACATTGTCTCTGGATCTAAGGATAGTACAATCAGGGTATGGGATGCAGAGACAGGGGATGTTGTATCAGGACCATTTGAGGGACACACTGGTGGTGTTCGGTCTGCTGCATTCTCACCTGATGGCAAGTGTATTGTTTCAGGGTCTGAAGATAACACAATAAGGCTGTGGGATGCAGAAACAGGAAATGTCTTGACAGGCCCATTCTTTGGGCATACTGATTGGGTTCGATCTGTCATATTCTTGCCTGACAACAAGCATGTCATTTCAGGGTCTGATGATAATATGATCATGGTGTGGGATACAGAAAGAGGGAATGTTGCACCTGGTCTACTCAGAGGACATACTGATTGGGTCCGGTCTGTCATGTTCTCACCTGACAGCAAGCACATTATCTCAGGGTCTGATGACAAGACAATCAGAATGTGGGATGCAGGAACAGGGAACATTGTTGCAGGTCCATTTGAAGAACATACTGACAGGGTCAGTTCTATTGCATTCTCACCTGATGGCAAGCAGATTGCTTCAGGGTCTTGGGACAAAACAATTTGGGTATGGGATGCAGAAACAGGAGGATTTGTGTCTGGCCCATTTGAAGGGCACAATGATTTGATCTCTTCCATTACATTCTCACCTGATGGAAAGCACATTGTTTCAGGGTCTTATGACCAAACAATCAGGGCATGGGATGTGGTGATAGGCATGGTGTCACAGCTGTTTGAAGGGCATAGTGGCTGGGTCCATTCTGTTGCATTTTCACCAAATAACAAATACATTGCCTCAGGTTCTGCAGACATGACAATCAGAGTATGGGATGCAAAAATGGGGAACATTGTATTAGCCCCACTTGAAGGGCACACTGATGCTGTCATGTCTGTTGCTTTTTCACCTGACAGCAAGTGCATTGTCTCAGGGTCTCTGGACATGACAGTCAGGGTGTGGGATGTGAAGACAGGGAATCTCATTTCAGGCCCAATTAAAGGCCACAGTGATTGTATCACCTCAACTGCATTCTCACCTCACAGCAAGTTCATCATCTCAGGCTCTAGGGACAACACAATCAGGATGTGGGATACAGAAACAGGGGACATTGTATCAGGTCCATTTGAGGGGCATACAAATTGTGTCACCTCAGTTGCATTTTCCCCCAATGGCTTGCACTTTGTTTCAGGGTCTGAAGACAACACAATCAGGGTGTGGAATACTGTGATGAAGCCAGTGGACACAATAGAGTCAGGCCAACCCAAAAAGCAAGCAGATTGGCCCATGATTACAGCAGACCACAGAAACTACCCTGGTATCTTCACAGACAACTCACAGATAGATGATAATGGCTGGATTGTTGGGGATCATGGTGAATTAATTTTCTGGGTTCCACCTCTACACAGAGCAAATCTATTTCGACCAAGTAACAAATGCATTATTGGTGCAAATGTGACTCAACTTAACTTCAGCCAATTCGTGCATGGTACATCGTGGACCCAATGCTGTATGTAATTAGGCCCCTATGTAGAAAATTTCTTTCTCAATTCGGTTTTATGGAACTGGTTAACTTCCCGAAGTTTGCACTGTAACCCAATTTCCAATTTATTTTCTCAACATTGAGCAACAAATGAAGCTGAAGCACTGCACCGTGACATTTCATTGTGGCTTTTTTTGATGTGGGACTCGGAGTATATACTATACTAACTGCCGCTGTGAGTCGCTAGAGAACTCTGGTGACCCCAAATTCTGCTGATATCTTTGTACTGCCAGTGTGTGAAGTCTTGAACAGCCTGACATCGCTGGCATGATGTGACATTTTGTGGGCTGCCGTTGAACACTAGCTACCAGCATGGTAGATCTAAAGCAAGCAGATTGGATATTGCATCGAAGAATTTGGCAGCTTGGGCACGCAAAACTTCAGCAGTGGTAAGGACTCGGATATTCAAAAGATGGTAGGTATGTGGAAATAAACGATACAAGTACATGTTACAGGCTGTTTACACTGATGTCAGGTTGATACTATTACTATACAATATGTCAGGCTAATATAATACACATATCAGAACAAATGAGAGTTCACACTCGAACGTACAAACAAATTATCACTCCTCCCTCTCCAACCAGCCGCTATTACTCATCGCCCGTCATCAAATCGAAACCTTTCTCTGAAGAAGCAACGTTATGAATCTTGTTAAACCAACTTTCTGACTTTGCACTTCCCATCACCATCCCGCCCGCTGTTTAGTAGTCATAGTAACGGTGGTGGCGGTGGTGGCGGTGGCTCCTGTGTCTGCTGTGCATAACGACGGTAGGAGAGGCTCCGCCATAGTAGCTGGGCATCATCCCATATCCGCCGTAAGATTGGGCTGGCATAGCCATAGGTGCGGGCATCACAGGGGGGTAGTAGTGGTGGGAGCCACCGAAGAATGACCGACGTGGTCGGATATATCCACTGCTATAGTGGGATCCTGCGTAGGACCCGCCGTAGCTGGGAACGACCATGCTTCCTGCGGTGCTTGGGTAGTAGTAAGACATTGTCGGGGGTTGTGCGAAGTGTTGGTTGTAGCGTTTGGTAGAGGAAAGAATCGATATGGATGCGGTATGCTGTGGTGCACGATGAGAAGGAGTTGCAATTAAGAACTGCCGCTAGTCGTGAGGTGTCGTGAGGCCGTGAAAGTTCGTAAAGAAGAGGTGTACAAAAGATGGAAGTAGGGGTTCAATAAGAGGCCAGCCTATTGGTGCGATTGTGTTCTGGGTCCATTCAAACTTCAAGGAGGGGTTTATATAGTAAATTAACTGCCCTCGTCGTCGAGGAACAGCCCTATTCCAACCGCACTATGCCAACAGCCGATTGATATCGCAACCATGGGCGTGGACCGATATCCACAAATTACGCATGGCGATGGAAACAGACCGATGCGAAACCTGTGTTCGACTGTGATTTCAAGGTTACGCGATTCCAGGAGAGATAGCCTCAAGCCAACAATTAGGATACTTAGTGATCGGCGAGTTTCTATGAATCCTGCCAGTGCATGAATCTGAATCAAAGGACTTGCCACTATCGTATTTGAAATACTGATAGAAAGTAAGAGAATCCATTACATCTGGATCCATAGCTTGCTGGCAGATATCTGAGACATTTCGCTAGGGTGAGAGTGCTTCCGCACAGCATTGGCGTTGCCTGTCGACAACGCTTACTGTAACTTGCCAACGAAATAAAAAATAGTTTCGCCTAGACTGCGCGGCCCGGTGGCTGTTCTGTTGAAACAACGAATGTCATGTGGTTTAGTTTAGGGGAGGCAAATGCGCGCAGGCGACGTGTTGACACGAGCTGAGTCTAAAAAAAAACATCGACGCGTCTTGCTTCTATTCAGTAATCAAGCAGCGAACTAGACGTCATGTCTTCCAGCCCAGTCTCCTCTTCTCCCCCTTTTTACATGTCGTCGGCTGCACCCAGCACGGCGCCCACTTCTCCACCACCGGGTGAAACATCAGACGACGACGGCTCGGAGGCTATGAACGTAGGTGCACATCCCCTCGTGATCAATAACTAATTAAAATCCCAAGCAGTCGTCAGAGAAGGTGTTGAGCATTTCAGAAGAGGTTTGTTTGCTACTCGTCGCGTTTCGTAACTCTTGTTAAACCTTTATTAGAATGAGGAGAAGAGATACTCGAGACTCCAATTTGTTTTGGAGAAATCCGCCATATACTCCAAGATCCTCAAGGCGCGTATGGACGAGGACAAGGAAAAGCAGAAGCTCCTAGCTACGGCTAGAGCGAAAGTGCCTGCCAAGGTGGCAACAAAGTCCAATGCCCGCGTCCAACGCGGGTGGGGTAAGAAACGCACCCGCATAGATAGCGACGACTCTAGCGATGAAGAAGGTGACCCGAAACGTATGAAAAAGGCGGATGGTGAAGCATTGCGTGTGGGTGATGACGAAGAGGAACCCTCCGTATTTCAGCAGCCTGCATTGATTACTGGTGCACAACTTAAGCCATATCAACTAGAAGGATTACAGTGGATGGCATCATTGGACACAAATGGTATTTCTGGCATCTTAGGTATATCGGTTCTTTCCGCTCTCCTGAACAAAAATGCTTACAATATATACAGCGGACGAAATGGGTCTGGGAAAGGTACCAACTTATACCATAATGAGTGGTTGAACATAACAACTGAATATGGTTCGATCAGACCCTTCAGACGATCGCCTTCTGCGCTTATCTTAGGGAGAGCAAAAACTTCCGACCCTTTCTAATCGTCTGTCCACTGAGTGTCCTGCACAACTGGATGGACGAATTCAAAAAATTTACCCCAACGGTAATATTTCAACGTACTATAACCCTTTGCACTGTAACTTACCCATTGAACTACAGATACCAGTATGCATGTACCACGGTTCGCCTACCGAACGTGCAGAGCTAAGACGCACGATTATGGCGCTGCCGTCCAAAGGCAGCACTAGCAAATCTCCCGTGAAGAGAGAGCAACCAGCAACGAAGCAAAACAGTCGTCCCTCTGTAAAGTCGAAGTCAAAAGCCAAGCCCAAAGCTCAGCCCAAAAGCAAATCCGCTAAACAAACGGATCTTGCAGGCTTCCTTCAGCCGAAAGGCGGCGCACGCCGTAGCGGCCGCTTCAAGAAACGCGTTGATTATATTCCGGCCGAGGAGGTGGAGGAAGACGACGAATTTGATAACGCCATGGAGCTTGACGAAGACAAGGCCACGATACAGAAGGAGAAAGACGATGACGACGAAGAGACGATGTCGTCGTTTCCTGTCGTCGTCACAACTTACGAAATGATCATCAAGGATCGAGTACACCTTTCGAACTACAACTGGGGATACATCGTGGTGGACGAAGGTCATAGACTCAAGAATCTCAACTGCAAGCTTATCAAGGAGATTAAGAAATATACCTCGGCGGGGAGGATGATTTTGACGGGAACCCCGCTCCATGTTCGTATCCTTCCTTCTCTTCGTTGAGTAATCGATATTGAACTGTCCTTTTTTAGAATAACCTCGCAGAATTGTGGTCTCTGCTTAATTTCATACTACCAGATATATTTGACGACGTGGATGCTTTCCAGGAATGGTGTGTTTTATACATTTCAGGAGCATGCATATTTCGTATCTTAGACAACATTTTCGCAGGTTTAACCTCCCAACGATGCAAGCCTCTATTGGATCCGAACGCTCCTCCCAGCTCATCGGCTCCTTGCATGCCATCCTCAAGCCTTTCCTGCTCCGCCGCCTCAAAGTCGACGTCGAGCAGAATCTGCCTCCGAAGAAAGAGTACGTGCTATATGCGCCACTGAGTGTGCAGCAGCGCGAAGCGTACAACCAGGTTGTGGAGGGTACACTGCGTTCGTATCTAATCGGGAAGGGACATGATATGCCAGCCGTTGAGGTGGAAGAGAATGTGAAAGGGGAAGAAAAGGGAAGCAGACGGTTGAGGAAGAAAGGACGGAAAAGTTATGCAGTGGATGGAGATGACAATACGTACTTCGACATGCTGGAGAATGAGGAGGTCGATGAGAGAGGAGTGAAGGAGAAAGAGCAGAAGAGCGCGATCGACCAACTAGGGAGGGAGCATCAGCGTAAATCAACGTGTAAGTTTCCCTTGGCCCTTTTCTTCCTTTGAGACCATGCTCAACGTTTACGGTTTCCATTCTACAGTGAAACGAGTAAATAACATGAAGCTCCAGAACACAGTCATGCAGCTGCGGAAAGTATGCTCGCACCCGTTCTTGTTTGACTGGCCGTTGGATCCAGTGACACACCAGCCGGCGCTCAATGACGACCTCGTAAATATGAGTGGGAAGATGATGGTCCTCGACCGGCTATTGCGCGAGCTGTTCAGTCGGAAACACAAGGTGTTGTTGTTCAGTCAATTTACGACTATGCTCGACATCATCGAGGTATGTGAGACGTCTATATTCCCGTCTCGGTAACAACGGCTGATATCTGATATCCAGGACTGGGCGTGCGAATTTATGGGGTGGAAAATCTGCCGTATCGACGGGTCTACCCCACCCCTTGAGCGTCGCGAACAGATGAACAAGTTCCAAAGCGGTGGAGACCGCCCTGGTGCTCCCCACCTGTTCTTGCTCAGCACGAGAGCAGGCGGGTTGGGTATCAACCTCACCGCTGCTGATACCGTTATCTTCTATGACCAGGACTGGGTAGGTTCCTGCATATTCTCTGTTAGGGTAGTCCTAATTCATAGTTTTTTTTTTGATACTTGCAGAATCCACAGATGGACGCGCAGGCGCAAGACCGCGCACATAGAATTGGGCAGACGAAGCCTGTATTGATCTTTAGGCTCGTTAGTGCGCATACCATTGAGACGAAGATTATGCAGCGTGCGACGGAGAAGAGAAAGTTGGAGGCTTTGGTCATCGCCAAAGGTATTTACTACCATCACATTTGTTTCGAGTGTGACACAGGGATTGATGATTCCTGTCGATCTAGGTAAATTCAAGAAGCCCGCAGCGGCAGATGGAGGTAAACCAGAGACAATGGCGGAGATGGCAGCGTCCCTCCTGCGACTCGAAGGGGAGAAGATTGACGTGGTGCCAAATACCGCGGAGGGGAAGGCAGGGGTGCTCAGCGATGAGGACCTGGAGATGCTTTTGGATCGCAGCCCCGAGGTGTTTGTCGACCGAGGCCAGGGATGGACGTCCAAAGCTGGCGAAGGGATCGGGAAGAAGACGGCGTTTGCCGTATATGAGGCCCCCGTTCATCAGGGGAGCGATGCGCTCGCAAAGATGCTTGGGGAGGATGTCCAAGTGGATTGATATAAGCAATGTTACATGCGCATGTGTATATAGGATATATTTTATTTGTGAATTTATGTAGATAATAGAGGATATAATTTGTACATACCATATATTGCAACCATGATATGATCCTGCACAGAAACCCTGTCGTGAATTGCAGGCTTCTCTGCATGATCTAGATGGTTGTATTTCTTGAACATTATTCTTAAGTGCAAAATACTGACAAAATACCTCACATCTGTCAGACAAGGTTGTCCCCCTTGAGGGGAAAAAACCAAGTTTCCCCACTTGACACACTGCATGATACTAGTAGTAGTAGTATGACTCTTAACATTAAGGGTATACGTCCATCACCAGGGAGCGGCTTCGGCTGCTCAGACTCGCCTTTTTCCTGGGGGAGAAGAAAGAAAGACTCGGACTACTAAGGGCTCGGACACGGAATAGTGATTAGTACATAGTACACGGTGGGCATGTGGCGCGTACGAGTGGCCACTTTCTACATAGTGAGACCATTAGACAACGGGCCTATTGGACCGTAATTTATCGGGAAAGACTCGAACTCGGAGTCAGAGAGTTGTCGCGCTACTAGTAGTCCCTTCGTGTTCATCAGCAACCATCGCATAATTGGTGTCGAGAGCACAGGAATACTAGGTGTCAGGCGCGCTGCCGCGCACGCTGAGGTCTTCTGACTTGCCTACCGGCTTGTGAAAAGATGAAGGGCACAGGAATGATGATGAGGACAGGGAACACTGTAAGACGCATGATTCGAAGATAAGTATGCTA
>QMFE01013956.1:0-12996 GCA_003314665.1 Tricholoma sp. MG77 | reverse complement strand
TGCTGTTGGGATCCTGTAGTAGGTGTTGGGTGTTAGCGTACGAAGTGTGCGGGAGTTGAGAAAAAAAATGTACCTGTGCTTGGTTGACGATACCGGAGCCTTGGGCTTCGTGGGAGACGCATCGCCAAGGCCACATCTTTGTCCTCTTGTCCTTGAAATCACGCCCGTCATCAATAATGTTGAAGACTTCGTCTCCTCCCTCCAGCGATGTTGGCATTGACGGGCTGCAGAACTGCAACAGTGTCGTCTCTTCAGAACAAGACGGACGAGCAGTCAAAGTGGATGAGGGTCCGGGGGGTTGTGCAAGTTGGGGAGCCGACACAGTTAGGAGGGACAACAGGGTCGGAGGGATCTTCCCCAAAGTTAGGGGGGGAGGGAGATCGCGCTCGACGACGGTTGTGGGTGGAGGAGTAGCTACGCTGATGTTTGGAATGGGGAGGTCGGATGTGATGACATCGACGGGAGTTGGGTTACGGGCTCGACTAGACACAGGTGAAGGTGCAGCCGAAGTGGGTGGGGATTGGGGGGTTGCCCAAGTTAGGGAGCAGACATGGTGAGAGATGACAACAAGGGTTGGAAGGGTCTTCCCCAAAGTTGGGATTGGGAGGGAGATTGCGCTCGACGACAGTTGTAGGTAGGGATGGGGCTATGTTGATGCATGGAATGTGGAGGTCCGACGCGACGATAGCGACGACAGTTTGGATTGGGAATGTAAATGTGGTCGGAGATCTGCTAGAGACAGGGGACGGAGCATGAACGATGATCCCGGAGGCGAGAGCAGGGCAATCACACTCGACGGAATCAGCGACTACTGGAGGTGGATCTAGACGACCATCCTGAGCAGCGACGAAAGCAGGTGGATAATATAACCACCCATCTTCAAGGGGAGCGGGTCTGTTCCGTTCAGGAACGAACACGGCCTCGAAGACATCCAAAAAGTCTACTGCATCGAAGGCTTGCGATCCCGAATCGATTGCGAGCTCCGCCGCCGTGGATCCATCGGGGTTGTCCGACGGGACCTGCGAAAGGTCAAAGACGTCGGCACCATCATATACTGCCACTTCGTCGCAGCTGAGCCCGAGACCAGGCCCAACGAACAGCCCATTAAGCAGGTCGGCCTCTATGTCCTCCATCTCGTCGGCATCTTTATCACGAAGTAGGGTGTCTCGAAGCTTGTCGGCGGGGTCAGAGGTATGATCGTCGACGACAGCGAAATCGGGTGTGGGGAGACCACACTTGATGGCGAATGAAGGAAGATCCTCATCCCGCAGACAGACGAACACGAGGGGCCTAGACAGAACGGCCATCCTTCTTCCAACAGAGAATAGAAGTCGTAGTACACTCCAATGTCGTCAGCGGCGTCACAGTCGGGGAAGGACATCCTGCAAAAGCTCTGCCTTCGATCCATCCGAACCATAAAAGTCCAATAAGACCTCGGAAAGATCGAAAGTGTCGTCGACCCCGGTAGGTAGTGGTGGCTCCAACTCCTCTTCGTAGATAACGAGGCATGTGCACACCCATGTCCCCACGTCCACGCTTTCATCCATCACATCACCCACATCATCCCGAGCGGCCAGCTCGAAATGATACCCATCCAACCCGTAAGGCAGAGAGTAACATTGCGGGAGGTTGCCGGGGTGTGAATGTAAGATTAGATGGGCAGGGAGGTTGCCGGGGATATGGGTGTCGTCCGACTTTGACAGGCCGTGTACGCGAGAACCGTCAATGTAGTGTACATGAGATGATGGCCGCGGCCAGTATATGGTTGATTCATTTCGTATGAATGATCAAATGAGTTGGGAAGGATGTGGTTCAAATTGAAGAGAACGAGACGAGAAAGTACGGGCTCTATAGACGATAAATCGGATCCTGACATTCCATTAAACGATCGAGGAATTCCAGTGGCTGACAATCATCGATCGCTGGTATGAAGCCAGGACATGCGAGCTAGAAAGTTGTATTAACTTGGAGGAAGGGTTTCCGAATATTGCACGGCTCACCTCCATTACATTGTGAAGTCTCTCATTGTAGGAAAATGGAATGGACAAGCTTTATAGATTAGCAGTCATTCCATTAAACCATCAAGGGATTCCAGTGGCAATCATCGATCACTCGGCCCTCATCTGACTCATCGGTCAATCACGGGTATGCTCGACGGCTTGTTAACTTGGAGGAAATGCATCAGCATATTGCACACTGGCAGCTCACCTCTGTTACCTTTATGAGATCGATTGCAGTAGGGAAACAGAGGAATGCCAAATTGCCAATACGTTGTTCGTTAGCGAACTCGGCCCAGAGGCTGTCAGGTCACAACATTGAATTTGTTGAGCGTAGCACAATGAGAAGCGGGTGGATCTTTTAGCTTTCAGAATTTCACCAATGACCAGAGAACTTGACCGTTGTGGTGCACGATGGGAAGCGGGTTGAAAGTTGAAACCAAGTTATGTAAAATGGTCCCTGAGTCATCGATGATTGATTCCGACCACAACCACTATAGGCCAGTGAGAAACCGCACAAAGTTACCGTTCGACCATCAAATCTTCAGCGAAGAATAGTTTCAAGTTTTCATCTTGCGTTTACAACTTTTCACGATGAGACAGGACCAAGTAACTTGAACTATTTATTTTATTCATGTACCTCTTTCAAGTTTTTCTTTCTTACGTGCTCAGGCTCCTGGCTGCCATAACTTGGGAATCACAACTGTCTGAGCCTCCTTATTAGCTCGGCTTATCATGACGACCTCATATCCTGGTCGATATTAAATATGAGATCCAGAAACTTGAATGCGAATAGAAGCAAAGGGCTAATCCCAACAGCAAGCTTCAAGTTGCCAGTGTGGGTTAGGACGACTCGAACTTAAAGGCGTCGGTGTGTGTGGAACCAAGCGGATCACTCTCCACCAACACAGCAGGCACTCGCCGCCTCTCCCCCAGCACCCGCACTCTGCAGGTCCACACCCCCGCTTCCTGCAACAGGATACTCCAGGATCTGACATGCCCCCTCGGAGCTTCACGTTGCCTTTCTCTGGAGGGATCTCTGCGGCTGGGGATGCGCATGCTCCGCACAGCGGCCCTTATGACAATGGAAGAGCATCGGATTGCCTTCGCCTAAGGTATCGGAGGTGGTGGTGTGGGTGGGATCAACAGCGGGGGCAATGTGAACACATGTCTATCGTGGCTACAGAGGAATGCGAATGGCTAGAAGTATCGGCATCCACTTAGCCCATCGAGTGGGCCTGTCATCATGCCCGACGTGTCGACGAGTCACTCATTCAGCACGGACGGATAAAACACGGGAGCATTTCTGGTACACAACCCCATTTTCCCGGAACATTTGCCCTTCCGAGTTGAAATGCCTGCCTATCTTTCATTTATTTTTCATCTTTTGGACCTTTCCCGCGCTTCGCCGCTCTCCTGTTCCGAGTTCTCAGTGTTGAGAACGAGTTTTTTTTGTCCATAAGTATGAGTGTCTCGTGTCTATTGTGCATAGCAATTTTCTCTTTCAGAAGTTTGAGGTTTTCCTTTTCCGACTTCCCGATTTTCCATTGTCCCATCCCCACTCCCACCCCCCTTGATGTTTACGTGTATACGTACTCTATATGAGCCGCCGCCTGAGCACAAGTATAATATCCTGTGAACCACGGCTAGGGGTAACGCCGCCGGAAACTAGTGACTGCCATGGATATGTCACGGTATTCCCTACAGAAGTTCAGTATAGTAGTACATGGTTGATGACTTCTACTAGTAGTACAAGTTCTGGTTCTGGTAACTCGAGAAATACGGCTGATACACCATAATAATGTAACTATTTAGCATTTTTAGATCCCAATATGAATGAAGCAGATCCATTCCTGAGGCTGTGTACCGGAATTCTTGAGATTCATTAATGCCCCATACAGTGCTTCAGCGGAATCCTTCAGGTTCATGGCATCCGCTCCATTACGGCACATGAAACGGTAAAAGTCGTCAGCTATCTTCGGACCAAGGTCATCCCGCATTAACCACAGTGTGCCAACAACACTAGAAAATCCACAGAACTGTACTGCGGCGCTTAGATGGAGTACTTCATCTGGTGTATTCAGACTTGTCACAGCGGTTGAACAAGCTGATAAGAATGCCAGTCCGGCAGGACCAGGATGTGCTGTAATGAAGTCTCGGAGGGTAAGTTGTCCATCGAAGAGCATGAATGCTGAATCAAAGGGGTTGCCATCATTATGGAGCCCATGACAGGCAAAGTGGATCCAAGAGTGAATAGGAAGATTTTCTAATACGCTGGCGGGTGTTGCTGATAGTCCAACCAGATCCGTACCATCTGGAATCCATTTACGAGCAATGCGACATTCCCTAGCGGCTCCCGGAAGCCTTGGCAAGCCTGGGGAATCAAGATCACTGACAGTGAGGAACTTTGCATCAGGTATTTGACAATATTTTGAGAAAGCCTTAAAAGGTCATAACAGAAGTATAAAAAGCATAAAATCCCCAATTCTTGCAGGCCATTTTATAATGTTAGATCTACATAGAGTGGGTTTCCAAACTGACAACTCGCACCAAGATCTATCAGACTGACAGGAGTGGTAAGACTTTATAAGTGGTTATCTTTGGGAAAGCCTAAGAATGAAAAACCAGTTTAATTTCATAGCCAGTACTTCAGTTGTAAGCCCACTTCTATTAAACTCATTTGATTAATTGGTTTGTAGTTAACTCAGTTTTAACATTTACAGTCACTCATTTAATACTCAAAGTCTTAAGTCTCACATTATCTTACATGGATGTTGCCTTACATATGACAATAAACTCGGACCCTACTCATGAATGGGTTTTTGCATTTTGTTCAGCCCACGGGGTTGTGGCTGTGCATAATTCATTTGGATGGTTGAGAAGCTTGTGTTACGAACCGAAATACGTGACGCGAGGACGAGCGAGATGCGGGCAGTCATACTATAGGTGTGCGCCAATTAGGTCCTAACTGAGTTTGAAACCTAGCGGACTTTGAATGTCCATTCAACGCAGACTCACCACCACCATGCGGGGCTCTCATCACACCACCAACCACTTCAACATCCACCACGACGACTCCCACACCCACCATACCACCGGATAATGCTGCCAGAGGCTACAAACAACCAACGCGGCACGAAACACGGGCCCGAAACGATGTTGACGTCGTTTTGGGCCCCAGGTAATTTTTCATCTTAGTTTAATTGTAATTACTAACATATTTTTTCATTGATTTAGGTTTTGATTATGTTACAACGACACAGCGAGCTCGATACGACCCACATACGGCAACAGCACCCATGAGAACGATGGACGACGGCAACTAGGAATGGTGGACACACAAGACCGCGATGGCAAACGAGACCGTGAAAACAAGGACGCCAGCCGATTGGAGAGGGGAACAGCGCCACCGACACCAGGTAACCACCAACCACCAACCCTCTATCACCCCCCCACTAACCACCCCGCCTCTACAAACAGCCCACGACGACGACCCAGACAGGGACGATAGGAACGGGACAACGACGCGGCAACACACCAGGATCAGGAACAACGGCAACAGCAGACAATGGCAACGACAACGACAACGATGAAGACCAGGACGAAGACCAGAACCAGGAGGAGGACGCCAGTGAAGAACAACACAGCAAGCACCCATGGCACGGCGAGGACAAGCAGACAGGGACGACGAGGAAGACGGGGCGACGACAAGGACAAGGACAGGGACAGGGACCAGGACCAGGAGGGGGACAATGAGCAGAGGACGACAGGGACCACCACGACGCAGGACAACGGCAACAACACGAGACGACACACATGCGGGGAGGGAATGACGAGGACCAAGCACCACCCAGGCAGCGGGCCAAGGCAAAGACTAGGCAAGGCCACGAGAATGAGGAAAGGAGACCAGCGGCAGAACCAGGGCAAACAGCAGGAAGAGGAGGCGAGGGGACGATAACCAGAAGACACCCACGGCAGGGAGGAAGAGGCCAACGAGAATAACCCATGATGAGGAGGGGGACAACACCAACGCCGGGGACGGGAACAACGGCAACAGGACAACAACGAGAAGGGGACCACGGTGAGGGACGACAAGGACAGCGACCACCACCAGGATCCGAGGATGACGGGACGAACAAGGCGCAGCGCGGCGCGCACGCGGGCCAGGCGGTACGCAGGGGGAGGCAGCACACACACAGGGGGCAGCACAGGCAGAGGAGGCGGCACACGCAGGAGAGGTAGCGCACGTACGACAGACATCCCCGCCGTCTTGCACCGAGACGGCGGGATTTTTCTATTCATACCTGCCGCCCCCTCTACAACAGGGGGCGGCCTTACAAATAATCTAAATTGCGTCATTCATTAGGAGCGATGCAGATGTATTTTTTTCATAGTATCATATCATTAATAGTTGTGATGTATACTGCCATTTGGCAAAGTGCACCAAGGCATCAGACAATTCTTGGGACCCAATTCCAGGGTTAAGGACTCAGATTTTTGTGCAGGGATGAAATTCAGTAGATTTTTCATTTTTTAAATAAGCTAGAGTTATGAGGTGCATTGTAAATCTGTGTAGTTAGTGTAGGAAAATCAACCATGGAAGAGCGACATTGGACAACTTCAAATCATTATTTTTCTGTAACCTCATTCAACCCTCTCTTCTCTCCGAATTATTTATTTATTTATTTAATTTATCACGGGACGCACACCTATAGTATGTGAGCCACGACTTGCCTTACATATGACAATAAACTCGGACCCTACTCATGAATGGGTTTTTGCATTTTGTTCAGCCCACGGGGTTGTGGCTGTGCATAATTCATTTGGATGGTTGAGAAGCCTGTGTTACGAACCGAAATACGTGACGCGAGGACGAGCGAGACGGAGCGCAGGCACCGCGCGCACGAGAGCGGCGGCGGTGCGCGACGGTCTACGGTCAGCGGTCGGACTCGGCTTCAGCTACACGAGTTTAGTGAGCTGCGCCTCCCTGCGCTACTAGCGTGTCCGTTATTTCAGATAAGGAGTTCGTCGCGCGGACTAAGGGAACTGAGAGCGAGAGCGTGGAAATGTTGTTGATTATTAGACTAAGGTTCTACACGTGCATAGCGAAGTACTTATACATCTAACTAACGGAAGCGGCACATTCCTAAGCTACGAGACCATGTGGAGCCTAGGGCTAAGAATACGGGATAGGGGTGAAGTTTCATACAATTGGAAATGATAACACTAAGTATAGTTCGGCAAACGGAAAGACGGGACACCAGCGAGAATTGCAAATACAAGAGAGAGATCGAATCTTGGAGATAGCTGTTAGGGCGGAACAAGGGCGGAACAAGCGCGAGGCATCCGTGGGGCTGGTGGGGTCAGAGAGTCGAAGCACGCACGCACTGTAGAGGCGCGGACCGGGGCGCGGACGGATGCGGACGAGTGCGCGCGTCTGCGTGCAGGCGTACGGGAGTGCGGAACGAGATGAGGCAGGAATGGGAACAGGAATTGAAAGTAGGCGAGGGACAGGGGTGTCAGCGAGGGGTGTGTGAGCGATCATAACCGCTTGCCATCAATGGAGTCCATTTATGGCATGGCAAAGTACCAGAATTCTTGTAGAATTCTGGTATTCAATTGTTTTTGATTATATTTTCAGATCACAGTGTATCAGTCTGTTTGCTGCTTACAAACTTTGGCTGGTTATACCAGCATCCGTTTGATTTCCTGATGTGGGTGTTGTATGATGTTATCAGCATGCTGCCGTGCTATGATGAGTGCTGAGAGACTTGGCGTATATGATGGGATGAAATGTAAATCTTCGGCAATCGGGGGATGAAAATTTGATGACAGCATCCCTGCTGCATGAAGCGGGAGGGTTGCCTACGCCCCAGTTGGGCACAGCCAAATTCTTGACATTGCTGTGGTCCCTATGACATTGACCAGTGCCGTCTCCACTGGGCCCATTATGAGGTGCCTACACAATTCAAGGACCCTTAAGATCTCCCTGGTTGACCACTCAATACCACCAAGTGTGGTTATTGTCCCAAATCTCTCTGCCCTTGAAGTCAAATACTTCCGCAATCCCAGCTGTCCATGATGGAGGATAAGGGCATTGATATCTGAAGGGGGTCCCAAGGGTACTCGTATAACACAATGCCCACCACTCTCCGAAGGACAGAGAACCAGAGCATCGGCACCATAACTGCAGAGAGTGAACATGATAACAGGACCTTCCGCAGCTGATTCTAGCAAATCATCGAAAGACAATGGACATAAAAAGCCTCTGAAGCCAGGCTCATTACGAATATCCTGGAGAGTCTTCTGCCATTCATTTCGAAGCGAATTGCCTATGTGCATAAATTTGTCAACTTGACTTGGCCATGGCATAGGGAATATATCTGTGGTCTCTGTTATATGTGATGGTAGCTCGGATAGTGCAACAAAGCGTTCAAGATCAACGCTGGAAGATGCGAATCTGTCCGCTAATGCAGGAGACAACGCTCTGAGCTCTGATAGTTCAGTACGATAGCTGCGCATTGTAGCCCACACAAATGTCCTCCCGCGTTCCAGTATTTCAACTGCACTCCGGATACCCAACAACTCAAACATCCCATGCAATATCAACAAACCGTCTGCTGACTTCACATGCTTTCCCACTCTGTCATCAACCACCATCACCCCCCCATCCACCCGTGTAAGTCCCATTTTTCTTTGTAGTCGGTAGCATAGAATATAAATTAAGTTATGGTGTTCAATGAAAGCCTAGAAGGGTGTCAAAAGACACTCAAAAATAATAATAGAACACTGTAAGGTAGCCACATTGGTGAAACTATGGATAGATAGTAGATATTGTAGGCCTACACTACAGTCTTGCATGACATTTTCTTGAATGATAAGCTGATGCTTTGTGATTTTACGCACAGACAGCATTGCTTAATTGTCAGTATGCACCAGGTATGAGAGCGAGTTATTCGGTTTTATAATATATGATGCTCATTCAATTCAGATCCCCAGATCTGTTCGTTGCTTTATTGATATTGAGGCTGGGGTGGACGGTGGAGATGATTCAGAGAGTGGGAGTGAGGAATGGGAAGCCGGTTCGTTACTATTTTCTGGTATTGTCTACTGCTTCTCATGGACACTAATCATACAGACAACTTCATTGATGACGGGGTCCATAGCCTCGATCAGAGCATTCCTCCACACCATGTTTCATGGAGGGATCTTCCCGATCGGCAGGAGGGACTGGGTGATCTTTTAACTGGGATTTTGGAACATTCTCGCAGTGCAGCACAGCGGGGTGCTCCTGCAACCGACGACAACAGCGCATCAACTAGTTATACTGCTACCATCGTAGATCAAGTTGCAAGATCGCCCAGGCTGCATGACTACCCGTTGTGGAAGGTTCACTGCAGGGTAAGTCGACTTCATCTGCTCTGACAAAATCTTAAACAATCGACCAGTTAGGCATGGAACAAGAGATAGTGTTATTTCTTCTGCAAACTGCAGCGCCCCATCACCAGTTGCGATCTGTGTTTATGCGTAATTCCATTTGTGGTTGGGTCTACTTAGAAACGACCATGAACAAACATCTAATCCGCCACCTGCAACTTTCTCCTGGCATAATTCGCCGCAACACGGACATCATCCGGGAGCAGATTGATTTTGCAGATTGGACAAAGGTTCTCAGTCAACACGATTTCGATACTAATAGTAACTTGGCTGTGGGGGATTGGGTGTGGGTGCTCAAAGGGACATACAAAGGGGACATAGGTTATGTGATAGCAGTAGAGAACTGGGGGGGCATCAGTCTTCTCTTAGTTCCTCGCCGGCCAGGCCCCCGCCATCCTGGCTCCTCTCTTTCGAAGAGAAAGTGTTCGACCCCTCCAGAACCTAACTTATTCGATCCACTAGCCGCCAAGCGCATTTATGGGATTGGCCCTGTCCAGAAGGGACCCTATGTTTACCACTTCAACGGATACACATTTGAATATGGGCTTATCCTCAAGGTGTTTGACCTGCGTTCAGTCTCATCTACTTCTGTCCATATCACTACGCAGCTGCTCTATTTGTATCGACATGCTGACCACCCTGCCCTTGCCACTGCTACATTTCCCTGGCCCTCGGAATGGCATTTTGCAGAAGGGGAGGTGGTTTGGGACTGTCACTCTTGTCAGAAATGTGTCATCAAAGTTGTTGGAGATACTTTTGCAGAAGTAGATTTTTGGATGAAAGAGGGTACAAAGCAGGTTTCTTTGTCCGATTTACTCAAGGAATTTCATCCTGGTGAATTTGTTGAAGTCATGGGTGGGCAATTCCGGGGACAGAGTGGATGGGTTGAAGGCGGCTGGAGTAATGTTGTCCATATAGCTGTGGAAAGTAGCTCAGATGATGCTACTGAGATTCATGACATCAAGGTTGGCCCATTTTTTAATAGTTGGCACTTTGACTAATGCTGGCTTCAGAGTATTGAAGTTTACATCAATTGCTTGAAAGCTGCTACTGCGCCTTTCTCATACACACAGTCATCCTCTGGCTCAGGAAAACGACTCTGCAATGACCCCATTCCCTGGATTGGCACAACCATACTTGTATTGAAGCCAGGTCATCCAATGAAGGGGTATCAAGGTGTCATCAAAACCATCCTTTGCAAGCAACCGAACAAAAGCGGTCTCTCTGTTGTAGTGCAGCTTGCACATTTCGATCCCACCTGCCCATATAAAACAGCGGTCCTCGATTATGATGATGTCATAGAAGCCAAGTATGTGGATTTTGGGTATTTGTCATCCCTTCTGAATATACGATTGTTATAGGTTCAGATGTAAGCTATTTGATTTCAAGAAGCCACAAAGCAAGCTCTTCGTTCCTCTTGATCAAGATCATCTGGACACCCAAACACTTCAATCCTCTGCTCCCTTGAGCTTGGGCAATTTGACTCCCATGCCTGATTGGGCTCCTTCGTCAACGCCTGCTTGGAATCCTTCATCCCAAACCCCCATGCCCACACCGTCAACTCCTTCCTGGAATCCACTGCCATCATTGAGGGCTAGCCCCAACCCAATCCCTGCAACAGCTGTTTCAAGTTCTAGCACTCATCCAGCCTTGCCACAACACCCACTTTTAGACTCATGACTACTTGGTGTCCAGCTAAAAGTAATAATTAATGGCAGGCACTTCAAGGACAAAGAGATGGCTGTAACTCTTGAATTGGTTGCTGGACAACCAAGTATTCGACATGTGAGGTACAAGACATCAGAATCGTTAGATCTGGCATGGGTTTCTCCAAAGTACCCCCATCCAACCTGTGACAATGGTTTACTTGTTGTTGTGAAAGGCGAGCATTGTGGCAAATACGTGCAGCGAATTCACCACAGGTATGATCAAGAAACTGCAATCATTATCTTGGGTGTCATGAAGAGGACAGAGAATGCTGCTAACAGCCTCACAGGAGAACAGCTGGAGCTCAGTGCAGATCATCTATGTGTAGCTGTTGAGATGAAGGAGGATAAAAGCGCAATGAATTGGTCATGACTGCCCTTCGTGAGCAGGCTCGCAAAATACGTGCAAAATAGATTGAATTTACATTTATAATGTATATAAGTAAATAATTTCTATACAAATATCAGCAAACTGGCTTTTGAGCTGGAGCTGTGGTTTGGTAAGCTGCAGCTTTGACTCACCTCAAGCCATAGCAACACTATCTACTGTAAAGTCAGGTATGTTGGTCTTTGTGTTTTCTTAGTACCACACCTAATTTTTGGATGACAAGTTCACCGAAATGGCAAGGAGTCAGATCAAGCAAATTTATTTGGTATCTCTTGCCACCCAGGACCAGGACAACATGATGGATGTTGCTGCTGACAATCAACAAGGCAATCTATGTGCTTAGTCTCTGTTGCTTCTCTCGCATGCAATTGGGCATTGGCCCCTCCCTAACGCCCGCATCCTCTCGCTCTCTTCCCCTTTAATTCGATTGGAAATTGAAGTTGAAGACCGGGCTGATGTGATGGCTGCCCTCTATGTAGATCCTAATAGAAATATTGCCCTCGAAGCCATTTTTAAGTCCAAGAAAGTAAGCAAATAGATCCTGCTCACCGTTTCTTCTGATTTGGGAAGAAAATCAACAGCTATCCTGCTTCCGCTGCTGTTGGCGACTGGGTCCACCTGTACACCGGAATTCACATACTTGACATTGCCTATGCTGAATCATCAACCTAAACTATCTCTGCAGCTGAACAGGAACTCACCTTCTTTGTTAGATTCCCCGCTACCATCAAAATCCGAAAGGCGAACACCCCAATGCTGATTTTCCGGCAGCCCAAGTTGATTCTCTGGCCCGATATCGCATTGCTCATCATCATGTGGTCTGTGTTGGGTTCAGTCACACTTTCTCTGTCATTACCCTCGCCTTCACTTATGCTGTCAATGTCATACACAACGCAGTTGTGAATGGTACTGGCAGTGAGATATGAGGAATGGGAGCTTGGAATTGTCATGGTGGGTTGTGGGTTTAAATTTCTCACTCTCCGTCCAATGAATTTATAACATTTCTGCTATTGGTTGTGCTTTGTATGTTACCTGACGTTTAATGCAAGATCTGGTCAATGCTAAGCAACAGTAGGTAGCGCTGTGCTTCTTCGTTAAGTTCCTTCCACTGAATGTGTTAATTTACGATACCATTTCGCTGGCGTCCCCTGGCAACATCCTAAGGTCCAGCTCTAAAATGGTGCGCAGTCGCCATTCCTCTCCATTTTAAGCTAAACTCAACCCTGACAGTATTGATTTTGTGGACCTTTCCTTACAAACATTGGGCCTTTCCCAGTGTCTTGGATGCGGAACATCCTTTCCTTGGGTATATAAGGACAGGATATATCGCATCTCTTCCTCAACTTACTGCCATTGCTAAAGCTTCAACAGCAAAATCCAAACAAATTGCAAAGGTAAAGTTAGCATCGACCACTAGTGGCCAGAAAACGAAAGTGAATTTGGTCGGGAAGCCCAGTGCCACAAGTTA
>QMFE01013909.1:0-12518 GCA_003314665.1 Tricholoma sp. MG77 | reverse complement strand
TGAATGAAGAAATTGTCGCGAGGGTGAAAACAATCGAGGTGGAGCTCGTCGACGCCCCATACGTCGTCGTAAGGTCTCGAACGGTCGTGGGCATGCTGTTTTTAGACCAGAGAGGTCTCGCAGTAGGGTGCTGGGGCCAGTAGGTAACGACGCGGCATCGTCAGCCCAGTCAAAACGTGTGAGAGGTGGCGAAACAGCTTGTTTAGGGTTCGGCTGGGGTGAGCTGGGGTGCAAGGGCGGCGAACAGGGGGTGTCGTTGGGTGCAGACGGCGTCGACAGCGATGCGGCGGGCAACAGAGAGGGTGGGGGATCCAGCTGTGGCGAACCGCGCTTCTTCCTCCGTTGTCTGGGTTTTTCTGACGAGCGGGAGGGCTCGTGTTGGTCGACGGGGGGCCATGGATGCAGCTGGGGTGTGTCAGACATGATGGGTGCGTGAGACGCGGCCCTAGCGGTCGTTTCGGGGGTGGTTGCAGCATCTGTGGGCGCCGTTGTTGGCGGTGACGTGGCGGTAGGACGGCGAGGCTCAGGGTGCGAAAGAGGGGGCTGGGGACAGAGCTGGGGGGCCATTGACAGTTCAGGGAGGGGGCGTTGCCGTTTTTCGAGTGTCAGGTCACGGTCCGGGGGTGGCAGAAGTGGGGTAGCTGGGGTCGTCGCGTATGACGTGGGAGCCGCGCTGGGTGGTTCGAGGTGCGGAACGGGGAACAGGGGTGCGAGCTGGGGGGAACAGGGTGGTGTGGGATGTCTCCTGGATCGTCGTTGACGATGGTGGGGCGGGCAGAGCGGTTCTGGCGAATGCAGAACACGTTTCGATGAACGTGTTCGCTCGTCGTCGTGCGACTCGGTCTGCTGGGCTGTAGACCGTCGTTGTGGGCTGTCGATTGCATGGGTAGCCATCTCCAAGGTGGTGGTAGTTGTCTGGGTGCTAGTCGTCGCCCTAGTCGTTGTTTTTCGGCCATTTGCTTCAGGTGTCGTTGCCGTTGTTGATGGTGACGTGGCGGTGGCAACGGGCAGCTTAGGGTGCAGAACGAGGGGCTGGGGAGTTAGCTGGGGTGCGGTGGATTGGCCTGGCATCCAGTGTCGTCGTTCTAGAGCTGGTGGGGGCCGGTTCAAGGCAGGGAGAGTGGTGCTGGTGGCCGTTGTCGACGACGATGGCGTCGTTGATGGGGGCTGTGCAGGTGTCATCGGCGGTGACGTGGCAGGTAGTGGTGGTGACGGCGGACTGGTAGGGGCATCGTCGTGGGCTATCTTTTGTGTAACGGCATCGGCAGTCGAGTTGGTTGTTGTCTGGGTGCTCGTTGACTGCCGTTGTGGGCTGTCGTTTGCCTGCGTTGCCATTTCGCGGTTGTTGGTCTTTTCCAAGGCTTCCTTGGCCTTTATTGCCCTGTCGAATCCGTCTTTTGCTATCAAATATCCTTCTTCGCGACCTTCCACTTTCCCCCTTTCGTATGCATTGACCTTTGCCTTCTGCTTGAACTCCTCCCTCAGCTGCTCGAAGATGTCATTTTCTGGTCTGTTCAGACCGTCCCGAATTCCGGTCTCATATCCTTCACTTCTTCCTTCCTTTAGTCCCAACTTCTTTCCCTCGTCTATGGCGCGTGTCCAGAATAGCTTGAGGTTCATGCCGTCGCTAGTGGTGGATGCCCAGTTACAGAACTGAGCAATGTTCTCATAGCTTGCTTTTTCGAGAAAGCCGCGGAAGTCGCAGCCAGAGGTGGTTGTGCTGTCTGTAGATGTTGTGACAGCTGCTGTGTCAGAAGCAGCCTTCTTTTTCGAAGACTTCTTCATTTTCTCAGGTGATACGGTGATACGGTGGCGGCAGGCGGTTTTACGGTTGTACGGTGGACAGAAGACGGTTTTACGGTTGACGGTTGACAGTTTTCGGTGATAGACTACTAGGAAGCTCAGAGTAGACAAAAAAGCCCGAGAATTGACAGTATTGCTGAGAAAAAGCCCAAGAAAAGCCCAAGAAAAGTAGCTGCTAGCGTGTTAAAGTGCGAAGAACACTCTCATCACCAGATGGAGACGTGCCGAGGTTGCCTCTAACTGCAGCGAGGCAATGCAATGGTATGGCTATGGATGACTGACTACGAACATGTGACTAGCTGCTATCAACAGGATCACGTGACTCCCTGGAGTGGTGCCCCTGCACCACTCCACCACGTCACTCAGTGGATGCGGTGGCTCATTGTTGGATGCCATTTGCATAACAGCATTGACAGTGGCGGTGGAGGTCATCTGGAAGGCCGTTTCTATGGTCATGGGGGCCGTCTGAGTGTTAGCGTTGTTGGTGTCTAACATGATAGAGTCTCACCTAGCAGAGGGGAATCCTAAGAGAAAGCTCTGAGGATCCTCTGCTAGGGTGCGACAACTATATACCTAAATACATGAGGTCTACATGAGGTATGCAATGAGGTGATAGCCGAGGCATGAGGCTGCTAAGCAAACATGAGGGAACCAGATAGGAAGTCCATCGGAAGTCCGATGTGGCTGCGCAGCGGAGACCATGCGGAAGTCCGATAAAAGTCTGATGTGGCTACACATTAGAAACTGTGTGGAAGTCTGATAAGGGTCTGAAGTGACTGCACAGTGTGGAGGTCCGATAAAGGTCCAATGTGGCTGTGCAGCGGAGTCCATGTGGAGGTCCGATGGGCTGTCCCCTTACACCAGCTCAAAATCCCTGAAAAAACCTGTTGTTCATCAAATCTTGAGCACTTGGTGGTGCTTGCTCATCGTCGAGGTGGTTGCAGATATTGTTAATGAGACACTTCAACATGTGTCAGGCCTTCATCTTGTTGGGGTCTTCATCAGACATCAGGGAGCTGTGGTGTAACAGTTTTACAGTGGTGGTGGATGGTTTTACAGTAACAAGATATGGTTGCAGTGGGTGACAGCAGTTTTATGGTGACAGAATATGGGTTTACAGTGACAGAATATGGGTTTACGGTGGATGGTTGTGGTTTTATGGGAGACGGTGTGGTTTTATGGTGACAGAAATACCCAAGAAGTTCAGAAGTTGACACAATAAGCAACAAAAGCCTGAGAAAAGCCAGTGAAGCAGCTGACAGCATGTTAAAGTGCAAATCCCACTCTCATCACCAAGATGGAGACGCTGGAGGTCTCCTTCCCAGAATGCACAGGTAGGATGGTATTGCTAGAGATGAACTACAAACATGTGACTAGCTACACTTCTATCAACAAGATCACATGATCACCTGGAGTGCCTCACACCACTCCACTGTATGCATGCATCCTAGTGCAATATTCAAATAGTGTACAATAGCTGTAACTTAGTATATAAACCTATATATGACTAAGGGGCACAGCAGTTGTGTTCTCTTAGGATTCCCACCATCACAGTGTGAGGAAACACCTTAGTCACTCAACAATCTATCATTCCCCAGGCCCATCAACTTTTGATAGCATATTCTAAACCAGTCACATTCCCTTGTAGAGCCCACATGTGGATTCACAGGAGTTGGATTTGGTGTTGCCCTAACAGATAGTATGTCAGGATTTGTACCTTCTTCATGGCTATACTCAAGTGCACATCAGAATACATTTAAAAGAAACCCAATCAAATACCAAATACTAACCTTTGCTGAACAGGTAACAGCACCTCCATGGAATCACACCACTTCCACTTCCTGTCTGATCAGACAGTTCAGCATTGGCAGGCTGGGTACTGTTCATATCCATACTTGAGGGGATGTGATTATTAGCAGGCAGTGACAATGGTTAAATGTATTCCCAGGTATCACATTCACCGGAGGGCTGGGTATTGATGGTGGTGGATCAATGCTGAATATCATGAGCACTGGCCCTCGATGCCACTAGATCCACCTGTGTACAACCATATATTGTCGGTCACCTCCCAGGAACACCATGCCCTCTAAGCGCCATACATACGGTCTGAACAACACTACTCCGAGCTTGGAATTTCTGTGGCTGCAGATGCTGCTGTGCGATGTCCATAGTTCCAGGAGAGTGTGCACTCGGAGCTCCTGGCGCATTTGGGTGAGGAGAAAAGAGAGTGACATTGGCCCTGCCCTGGCCCAGGCTGGCCACCATGGAGGTCGTGAAGAGACGGGCGGAGGTGGGAGGCTGAGGAAGATTGCACAGGCAAGGCTAAGGGTGGGGGCAAAGATGGAGAAGAGGACAGCGGTGGTTGAGGGGTATTGTTCGGGGACAATTGACGGTGTTTTTCGAAGGCACCACCAATACTTGGGGAGGCTCTGCGTGCGGTGCTGAAGGAACTGCAGCTGGTGAGGATTCCTCCGATCGTCTCCCCACCCCTGCCCATCCTCCTCCGTACTCCTGTCTCCAATCTTCGGATATGCAGGTGAAGGTGTACGATTCGCCACCACAAGAGGCACCGGCCTCTCTTTCTTCGCTATCTCCGGCTCCGGCTCCGGCGAATCATACCTCGCCATCTTCAACACGCTGTCCAATGCTTTGATGGAAGGCCGCGACGAGGCGGGGGAGGGTGATACAACCACTTCGTCATCCTCGTCCTCTATAACGAGCCCCCTCCCACTCCCAAGGCCGTCTTCCCGCGAACGCGACTCCTCCATATTTAGATTCGGGTTGGTGATTCTTCTCAATCTCGATCTGTTGGCCCAGCACGCTCGCTGGCTCTCCTTCCCCTTCCCCATCTGTAACGCCAGCCGCTTTGCCAGCAGCAGATCTGGCGGCCACAGGCCATGATAACACGTCCAGCCCGCCCCCAAGAAGCGTAGTAAACTCAACCCCGACTCCCCCATCCATGAACCCAGTTACAGTAGTAGCACCGGGGTTCGACGAAACGGGGGACCCCCAAGTGGCATACAGTAAAGGAGAAGGACCCGAGTTGATTTGCCCGTAAGGGATTCCAACGGAGAGGGGAACGGGGCGTGCCGAGGTTGTTGTAAAAGGTGCGGAAGGTGTGCGGATTGAAGGCGGGTCTGCATGTGGAGCAGACGCAGTGGTAGATATTGAAGGGACGTTTATACGGCGCCTTCTAGAAACGGACCCCATGGATCCTCGTCCAATACTTGACTGGGTGTAGATCGACGCGTCGTCGGCATCGTGGGCTTCGTCATCCGATATTGTACTTTCCATCTTCTGATGCTTGGACCAAGTTTTCACCCGGTCGCGGCCATGCTTCATTAGTGGCTGATCTTGGCCCGCAAATCTTCATCCAGATTCCCATTCGAGACGGGAACGCCAGTAGGACCAGGCGCAGAAGCAACAGACAAAGAATCAGACCTCGCACCAATTGAAGCATTTGTGCTCGACCTTGTCCGGTGCGGCCCGGAATCCGCCCTCATTCTCGCCTCAGGATTATCAACAAACGGCGGAAGGGGCACCCCCATCTCCCCTCCATTCACCTTCGCCGACGCCGCGCTGCTACTCGCCCGCTTTGCCGACAAAGATCCCGCACTCGTCCTTCCAGATCCTACGCTGGTTCTCCTCGATCCTACACTCACTCTCCTGGACCCCGACCCAGAACCAGAGCGTCCTTCCATGTGTATGCGCGGCAGACACAGAAGCCGCACTCTTCATTGGCAGAGTGCCAGCCATCGAAGACCTCGAATATCGATAGTTGTCATATATATCACCCGCACCATCCCAATCCGAGCCCTCTGTTCCTGTCGTACTCGAGAAGTGCGAGGCGAACGACGGGCGGCGCTCCCGATCCATCTCCCCACCGTCCCCGTCTTCACTTGAGGAGGAAGAGGCACTTGTAGAAGTGCTGTTGCGCATGAATATTTATGCATGCGTGGATGTGGAGGTGCGGACGGAGGCGGGATTAGATCCGGGAGCCGGGCGGAAAGGTGAGACTTTGAGACGAGGTTGAGACTGGTGGGGAGGAGGAAGAGATGGGTGACGGACGAGATTTGGGTGACGCCGAGGTTGAGCTTGAGATTGGAGCCCTCCATAGTTTCTTCATCCTCTTCGTAATCTTCGCCTGAGTATTCTTGATCAACGCATTGATCGTCCTCGTACTGCAGGTGTTCATCTTCTTCCAATCCCTCGATTCCGTCGGGAACCTCCGTGCGCAGGCTATCACCTTCCCCACTATACCTACTCTCACTCTCTCCACTCGGGCTGGGGTTTGGAGTTCTGCTCCTCATCCACGACGGACTCTGTATAATGTCCTCACTGATACTCTCGCTAACGCATGTGCCCATATTCTTTCCAAAAGCACCTGTGTTAGAGCCTTCGTCAAAATCCGCATCGTCATCAGAGTACCCGCCGCCATTTGCGATATCCTCCAGCAAAGAGAGCCCGATACCGACTGCACCACCCGAGTCGGAAAGTGAGAGCGATATACGGGTTGTATCGAAACTAGTATCGTAAGTAGATGTAGAGGTGTCTCCAACTTGAGGTATAATAGTAGCGGTAGTAGATGTGGAAGTAGGGGGTGTCGTTGGGTGGCGGGTTATAAGCACGTGGGCGGGTTACAGAATTTGTACCTGGTCTTGCACTTGCACTTGCACGCAGGGTGGTTGCAGCGTGTGGCGGAGAAGAACGACGCTTACTTGGTGGTGAAGTCTGGGGTAATATCGTTGGCGAAAGGTAATTGGATGCGTGGACCTGCGCTAGTGATGAAGAATCAGGTATTGAAGAATGCGAAGCGTGTATCCGATCAGATTGATGTACATGAACAGGTTCGGGTGCAGATGCTTGAGTAAGACCGCTCCACGTTGACCTGGGTGACGTAAATGCCGACCGAAGAAGACGATAGCAGGGATGAACGCACGTCCCTCGCACCCGTACTATCTTCCAACTTGTTTTGCTCCAGTTCTGGTGCCTTCTCCTTCTCGGGTACCGAAGGGCCTATCGCTGCTTGGGATATTTGACTGTCCGTCGACACTCTCCGCCCTGAGCCTGTCAAAGTTCTCCTACGTGCAGGCACAGGTGACACTGGAAGAGATTTCGGAGACGGTGATTTATTAAGGTCGACAGTTGGTGTTAGCGATTTAGCTAGCAAGTGTGCTTGCGGGGGCGATGATGACAGCGAAGAGCGCTTTGTCATGACTGATTTTTAAGTCTAGAGAGAAAATGTACATCTGACCCTTGAAAACGGCCGACGACACATATGTACCACGCTCACAAGAGGCTAGGGCGCCAGTGAAGAACATGGTTCTGTGGATGGGAGTCGAAAATCCAAGTCATTCGAGCCCAGCGCTGAGTGAGGGTGTCTTTTCGGCCTTTGGAGATGACGGATTCTGCCATCTTGGTTCTGGTAGACGCAGTCAAAAAATGTGCCGAAGTCGGTGACGATTCTGTTTTCTTTGATTTTGACAAGGGTGCTTGTGATAGTGGCATTGGCGTGTGAGATTCTCGGGTGTCAGCTACTGCGTTTCTGGATTTGGACAGTGGTGGATGGGCGGGTTGATGTTGATTGTGAACCCGGATCCGAGTCATGATCGTCGTCGATTGCGTGCAATATAACCAAACTTTCCAATCCGTACTCGTTTAGCTTTGATTTCTCAGCCCTACGCAGCATAGTTCTCACCCCCTACTCTATCGCAGACTCGGCGCTCAGCTCCTCTGAAGAAAGTGTTTTTGCGCACGGCATGTCGAGTGAGTTCAACACGTTCTGCAGAACGAAGGAGGTTAGATTGGACGCTGTGCCCGCGGAAAGAATAAGGTAGTTGTATTTAGTTAGCGATGGCGAATACGAAATAGTAGGCGTACCAATAAATGATATTCGTGGTTCGCTCACATGAACGAGACGCGAACAACGGAGTGGCGACCGACATTGAACCCCAAGTTTTAACTTTTGGCGAATGAACAAGGCTAGAATTGAGCAATCTTATTATTAGGTAGGGTATTGGCAAGGTATTGGTATCGACAATGGAAGGGACGTACATGAAGGAGAATGAGCCCGTTGGTCAGGCCCGTGGTGGCTTTCTAGTACGGAGGAAGGGCCATTTGAAGGCCAGAGATGGAGGATCCGTCACTCCTTCACTTTCGCCTTAGATATGTGCACGGTGTTTGGGAGTAGTAGTACGGTGTATCTGTTTTTGGTTGCGCCTGGTTTCTGTGGAAGGTAGGATATTCCTGATTTGGCGCCGATGAGTGGAGGTGAGGATGTAAATTTTGTATAATGAGGATTGAGAGGTTGGTTGTGAACGACGAGATGAGATTTCGATCGAGGATGCTGTGTTGAGGATTCAATACCAACGAACTCCAACGTACCCCAGCATCCACGGACGAGAAAATAAGGAGGGAGATGGATGTCCACCTCCAGGAGGTCCGCGCATGTGTCAAAAACTTTTTTAAGGAAAGTCGACCTGTGCGAACTGTGGAGACCGATGCAAGGGTGCGGAGCCATTTCGCTGACCATCCCTTCTATTGAGGGAGAACCCCGCCCTTTGTTGCAAGATTTGGGAGGGAATGTCACGGTTGTGGAACCGAGAGTTATTGATGACGTCTTCCACCGATTCGATACGTGTGTAATTTTAAGGTGGCCAATGTCTCCGGACTGACTGCACAACCTCCCAGCCACCTAATCAACACTTCCGGCTCGGGGAAAACACGGATTCTATTCGAGGGGCTTTGGAAACATTGGGGTTTCTACTTCACTTGTACCGACAAGCAGGTCCTGGGATCTGACGACATGAACAAAGTTCTCAAGACTCTACCAGATGCGATGGGTTTTACGAATGAGCTTTCCACCTCCGATCCCCGAGCGCTTGTCCAAAACAGGGAGATTGCACGTCGCCGATTTCTCCAGGAAGTTCTCACCGCTCGTTTACCCGTGTTGTATCATATATTCCTCGAGGAGATTTCCCCTCGACAAATACCGCGGACATTGGCTCTTTTTACGGCTTCGACCCGCGGATGTAGCCAGTTGTGACATATTCAAAATCTTGACAACGATCTTGAATAAAGCAAGTAACCATTATCTGGGGGTGGGTGGTTTCGGGGAAGCCGACAGGTTGTTAGTCCAGATTCGCCGCTTTATCCCAAACCACCTCTAGTACTTTGTCCTCGATGAAGCGCAAATACCTGTTCGATTACTTCGAGGAGCTTATAGATCTGCCGGCAGCGATTCAATGCAGCGACCTGTTCTACGTGAAATCCTGTCTACGTGGGGCCGAAAAGGGTATATCATCGTAGCTGGAACGGGGTGACTCTCCGTCCAAGAGGTGGAGTCTCGAATCGTGAAACCCGATATACCCTGGCGCACTCGCACGCAAACCGGCGCCTTCGATTCACCGGAGGCACAGTCCGCTTATATTTCGCGGTACTTGCCCCCCCCCACTTGGTTCAAAGTAATAGTGGTCAACCCTTTGTTGGTCATGGCTTCGGAAGGTATGTCTCAGAGGTGAGCTTCATCTTCATTGATACATAGTGTCGGTCCAGGCATCGCTTCACTGCAACTTTCCTGGACAAACTGATTGCTGAATCCTTTCGTTCGCCTCACAAATTATTAGATGAATACATCTTCTCTGCTACGTTGATAAATCCATCTGGTACCTCGGAATGCACGGGGTCCGGACCCGAAATCAAAGCAGGCGTCACCGCCAAGGTACGGGGCATACCCTTCATCGGCTTGGCGGAGGTTACCAAAGATCCGGTAACTGGTTTGGATTTGTGCTCCTAATGCATATTTGGCCCCATTTAGGTCCAACCATTGTCCACCGTTTAGGCGATATCCTTTGCTCATGGATGTTTCGTCGTAAATATATAATTTTAAGCGACGAAGAGAAGCGATGGGTTGAACTTGGCTTCGCTCGGTTCTGTAACCCCAGAGACACTTCGGGCGAACAAGCGATGGTTGACGAGCCTCTCATCGTTCTTGCTACCGCCCCACCATCTGGCTAAGGACACAAATGTGGGGTTGGTTGATCATGTTATGAATGCTCTAAGCCGTCCTGCAGGGCGAGGTGACAGGTTCGAGGAATTCATCGCAGTGTACCTTACCCATGCGTTTGGTCCAAAAGTGCGTCTATACGAAGTCTTCGACTTCGGTAAGGATATACCTATTTGGGCGCAGTCGGAGGGTGTGGCGTTGGCCTCCAACGGGGATGGTCACGAGTGGTTGATCACTCACTCGATTATCCGGTGGGGTCTTCAAGTCCCTTCAGCTGCGACGTCACGGAGACTGTCGAATGGTTTCAAAGGCCGTATACGGTGATGTGCTTCCCCGACAACCCCTGTGGTCCTGATCTCGTCTTTTGCATCCGCTTGTCCGGTGGAAGGGTCTTTTCCGTTATGATTCAGGTCAAATTCCGATCTCAGCCACGCCTGACCGAACAAGACCAAAATGCATTCGTCTTTACATTGATAAATTTTATAAGCACAGGGTAAGCTCACTTCAAGATGTAGGGGGCATCCCTGACGTTCCTGACAGAATCTCATGGCCAAGAAGTGGGCTTGCTGCCGCCAAGCTATCATCGAATTTGTTTGTACTAAACTCGGCCGGATGATCAATGATGATGAAATATGGTTCCCAGATAAACTTTCATTTTTACGTGTTTTGGCAACCTTTACAGCCGAAGTAAATCTGTTAACGTTGTCAATGTTGAAGAGGAGTAAAGTGTCTCAGGTTACTCGTCGTCGCGTCATCTTCCCACGTCTCTTAATCAACGTTATCAACCATTATGAGCTCAACTACCACGCTGCAAGCCACTTCTGTCACCTGCGACACAAAACGCGATAGATTGAGGACATTCATTCGCCGGATGGTGGAGATATCTGGGATGACGGTCACAGAAAAGGAGTTCATTGAAAATTGCAAAATATCTCATGGCTCTGTTGAGCACGCGTTGGAGCTTATGGAGTTGGCTGAGGTGCAGAACAAGGCTGCAGTAGAGCAAGCATTCCCTGGCGGTTGGCAAAGTGCGAATATTCAGGTTGGGGTGAGTAATGTCACATTGCAGAAACCAACCAACTCCCCGACGTGTTCCAATGCTAGCGCAAACCCAGACCCGGAGAAGAGATGATGGTCTCAGACGTGAGAGATGGTCTCATGGTCCGTTGCTGGGGTGGGGACATGGCAAGTTACCGGTATTACTGCTTTGACTTCCTCGATTGCAATGGCAAGTACAGACCTTTCGGAAATTCATGTCCCACGTGTTTTTCAGTGATTGAAAAATATGGAAAATAGAAATAAATCAAGAAATTTAAAAAATGCCTTCCAACACATTTCCCTGGCCATACCAGGCATGATAGCTACTTTTCGACTTGGAAATACCTCTCTGTCAATCCCTAACCTTTGTTTCATGCTCGTTGGGCCTTTTCCTGCAATCTTGGAGTGAATATCGCGAAACCGAACCCTTCCTACTCTGGACAAGAAAACCTCTGAATACTTGCGATAAGGCTGTATCCAATGATAGTGCATTCAAATATTCGTGGAGGGATGTTGGGTAGTAGGAACCTGGTGGGAATAGCGCGCTGGAAATATTTTTAGGTGCATGATTCAAGTTGGGCGGTGGGGGTGTTGCGATGAGACAAAGTGCGTATCCACCGTTCAAGCTCTCGATATTCTTCCTGTCATTATCTCTTGCTAGGGATCACGCAGAACACTGTTACAATATGGCACTCCCCACGCCCGATAAATGCACAAGTCGTCACATCAAGCCTTGCCCTCGTGGTCCCCAAGACGTGGCCTCCACCTTCCTAAGGACCCAACATCCCTTTGTTAGTATCATGCTGGAATCCACCGCAGTCCGCCATCCGTAGTCGAACATGTACTGGCAACTTGAAGTCTACTCGGACCACTCCGAGAAGTTGCTCCAAGTCAACACGTCTCGACTCATGAGAGCCAATCACTTACCGACATGCCAGTGAGGATCTATATGCACATGGGCTGATATCTAGGCCAGTAGTGGCTGAGCAGAGGAACTGTCCCGGGGGAATACATCGGATGCTCTGCTGATGAACTTGTAGCTCATTTTCCCCGTTTTACACTCTTTATTTTATAATACCTGTATAATACTCACTCCCAGCCTTCTCACAATGGTCCTTTGTAGCGATATTATGCAAGTAGAACCTCGTTCTCGTGTCTACACCAATTTTTAGCATTTTTTGATTTATTTTATTTTTTGGAATTTTCAATCATGAAAAAACACGTGGGACATGAATTTCCGAAAGGTCTGTATATCCGCACGCCGGATGATGTCAAGATTTATTCGGTGGCAACTGCCTTCTGCCCAAGCATCGAAATTTGCTCTATCGAACAATCATTGGCAAATTCATTGTTCCAGCTTCAACAGCGACTCAGTAACCCGTCCGAGTATGCCCGTACATACGACCCGCACTGGGAAACATACCTCGTCCCTGAAGGCACCCTCCTCCACATTACCCAAATTAACAGACCCGATGTTTTTTTCCAAATACCCATCCATGCACCTCGTCAAACTATGCTTGTCCCTTGAACTGTAATCGCCTGAAATAGTATCTTCATCGCATGCGTTGTCTTAGTCCGATGTTCATTTTGTAAAAAGCCTTTGTGAATCACAGTCGTTAGTAGGGTTGTTCACGGTAGCCATTTTCGGGCCATTTTCGGCTCATTTTCACTT
>QMFE01013906.1:0-11500 GCA_003314665.1 Tricholoma sp. MG77 | reverse complement strand
CTGCTCCTTCCCTTTCGCCTTCTCCCTCCTTCGTTCCATGCGCGTCGGCGTCGACAGCACTATACCTCCCTGTTCTGGCTGACTGGTCCAGCCTGGGTTCGACGTTAATGTCACCGACGACCGTGTCGTCGATGTTAGGCTGTCTGTACCCAGACTATCGCGTGGATCCGTTATCGGATGGGACGGAACGGCTACTACTGTTCCTTCTAGTTGTGACGTGGCATCCGTCACTCGAGCTGATTCTATTGGTGTGGGGTTGTCTGGAGCGACGGATGCGTCATTCCTCGTAGCTTTAGTTTTTCTATTTCTATTATTAGTTTTGGTGGCGTAGGTCGAGCGTGTTGCCATCGCTTCAACTGTCTTAGAGATTCTAAAATAGAATCTCCTCTTTTAGGCTATTGGGTATTCCCAACAACACTTGAGAAAAGATATATTCAAAAAATTGTAGAGTGTGGTAGGAGGGTGCTTATAACCTTCACACGAGGGAATACTAATCAGATGTATTCTTGTGTACTGCAAGGTGTATGTAAGACTTGGGATTCCGGGCATAGCCACCCTGGCTATATACCCGGTAATCCCCGGTACTAATAAGTGCAAACACTGCCTTATATGGCAGTGCCCTCCTACAACAACAACAACAACAACTCCCTCACTTCAAACGCGAGCTGGAGGGGGGTTTATTCTGTTTCTAAGCAATGACAATGACAACTCCCCCTCCCTCATGTGTAATGCGAGCTGGAGGGGGCTATCTTTTGGTTCTAGGCAACAACAACGACTCCCCCTCCCTTGCTTCAAACACAAGCTGGAGGGGGGTTTATTCTGTTTCTAAGCAACAACGACACTGACTCCCCCTCCCTCATGTGTAACGCGAGCTGGAGGGGGCTATTTTTTTATTCTAGGTGACGATGATGATGGCTCCCCCTCCCTTGCTTCAAATGCGGGCTGGAGGGGGCTTTATTCTTTTTCTAGGTGACAATGACAATGGCCCCCCCTCCCTTGCTTCAAACGTGAGCTGGAGGGGCCTATTTTCTTTTTCTAGGTGACGATGATGATGGCTCCCCCTCCCTTGCTTCAAACGCGAGCAGGTGGAAAGTTTTTTTAGTGTAGTAATATATTTTAGTGTAGTAATATACATAATTATATAGATTTAGAATAATCCTGTAGAAAACTGCATGGGACCTGCCTGAACCCATGGTACACCACATGTAACTGCAATAATACTGCACCCGTACCCCATAGGGGTATGGTGTTGACAGGTACAGGTGCGGGTACCCCAAAATATACCTGGGGGTTTGTTATGAACCGGAACACCAGAAGGACGAGGTCATAAGAAGGATTGGATACAGCTCAGCGGTACTGGGAAACAGTGTGGGATCATGCACTGCAGACTTAGCTGATGTTGGGCGGACACAGAGCTATGCTAAACACATGGTCTTGGCTTCAACCACTTTCCCAATAGGGTTGCGCCTCTTGTTCGGTATCTGGGTGGACCGTAACTTTGGAGCGAGAACTATGGCGGTCATGCGCACACACGCAAGAGTGGTGTGTGAGTAGAGCAGATGAGCATAGACAAGCACGATGTGAGCGCACGCAGGTTGCAGCAGGAGATGAACTTAATGAGAACAGGAATAAGCATTTGATGTTGGTTTTCAATTTTTGATTAACAAGTGAGTTACAAGAAACTTAGCTACATTGTATTTAAGCTATATAGGAAGAGTGGCACTCCATGCGCAGAGCGGTGTAACTCAGATAACTGTACTTAAAATAAAGGATCGCAACAAGTGAATAGGAAGGTGAATAATAAAAGTGTGAGTGAGATAATGCTGAATAAGTAAGAGGACACATGCGGAAACGTATTGGGATGTGCAGATCGTTCAGCAAGGGGGGTAATACCACATGGGCTTGCGATGGCATGGGAATGAGGTAGTATTGATGACTGAGATGAGCACGGTGATGATACTCAACCCGGAAACCAAAACAAAACACCTAAATGGGTCCTTGTTATGTCCCATGCAACCACGCTCCATAACCCTTACCCGACTCCAGATAATCATGCAACTATCGTTCCGTAGGTGCTACACCATCGTACATCGATGCGCACTCGAGTGCAACCCACGCGCATATGTCCGTGCATGGAGCACATGCTCGTTCGTCATCGACTGTGCATGCTCTCGCTCTCGCTCATCGCGCTTGTGCCGCCCCTCGCTCTCACACCTTCATGCTTGTCTTGGTCATCAATACTACCTCATCTCCATGCCATTGCAAGCCCATGTGGTATTACCCCCTCGCCAAATGATCTGCGCATCCCAATACGTTCTCGCATTTGTCCTCTTACTTGTTCAGTACCATCTCACTCACACTTTTATTATCCACCCTTCTATTTGCTCATCACTATCTTTTATTTTAAGTACGGTTATCCGAGCAACGCCGCTCCACACATGGAGTGCCACTCTTCCTACGTAGCTTAAATACAATGTAATAAAGTTCCTTGTAACTCACTTGTTAATTGAAAATCGAAAACCGACATTGAACGCTCTATTCCTGTTCTCATTAAGTTCATCTCCTGCCACAACCCGCACACGCTTCACTTGCATGTCCATGCACTCACGCCATGCCTGTCTATGTTTGTCCGCACTCCTCACACGCCGCACTCGCGCGTGTGCACACGACTGCCACAGTTCTCACTCCGAAGTTACGGTCCACCTAGAAACCGAACAAGAGGCGCAACCCTATTGGGAAAGTGGTTGAAGCCAAGACTGTGTGTTTTAGCATAGCTCTGTGTCTGCCCAACATCAGCTAAGTCCTCAGTGCACATTCCTGCGCTGTTCCCCAGTACCGCTGGGCTGTATCCGATCCTTCCTACGACCCCGTCCTTCCCATGTTCCAGTTCGTAACAGTCCTATTCGGTATAACACAAGTCAGAGGAAGGTTGCGAGTCATTCTAAACTTTCACCGATCTCCAGATATGAAGGGGGAATTAATGCGAAGCTATTTCAGGATGTGCAAAGTTATTTTGAGATGTTGTGATGATTTTTGAGATGTTGCAATATTTTTCAAGATCGCGAAATAGGTCTTGACGATATTGGCAAGTGATGTAAAAATAGATAAATGATGCAAGAGGTGAACAATGATGAATACAAGAGGATGACAATATTTTTGGAAGGCTAAACGCAAATGAACAAGTTTTGACAAAGTCCAAAGAGTTTTCGGACTGAAACTTGTGACTGAAATGATGAGAAGAGAGTTTTTAGCTCTCAACTACTAATTCTAGACTTGGGGGACACTTCCCTTGTTATTTATCATAGATAATACAAGGTTTTTATGTTACAAGGAAATGTAGCTAAAAGGGGAAAGGAAACATGAGGGAAACATGAGGAAATGGAAAACATGTGGACTTCAGGGATGAAGTGATAACCGATTGGAACAATAACCATGAGTCTAGGGAGTGTGGGAGACAATAAATCGAGATATAGACTGTCCTTTTGTTATAATTTTCGCTAAAATCACGAAAATTGCAAAATATTGCAAAGTATCGTGCGATGTGCCTCAAGGTGATGTGAGCTTCATAGATATAGCCGAAATGTGGTTCGTCAAAGTCGATTATGTAAGGGGGAAGTGATGGGAGACGTACGAAGTATCAGGGTCCATGCTGAAGTGTGCGAAATAGGATCAAAAATGCAAAATCTTCAAAGATGTCCGAAATTTGATCGGAAGCTTGCTAAATAGTTGAAAAAGGTTCGAAAGATGCCGAAAATAGATGCAAAATGATCGGGGAATGTTTGTGAATGTTTGTGGCTGTGCATTGACTGTCTTTGAATCTGCTAAATCGATTTCAGAGCTTGTACTGCGAAGTGGACCTATCAGCGGAGGTGCAAGAGTGAGGGAGCAACACAAGCATGGTCAATGACAAGTGAGCGTGTGCTCCATGCACGGACATACACATGCAGGTTGCACTCGAGTGCGCATGGATGTGCGAAGGCATAGCACCTATGGAACAATAGTTACATGAGTATCTGGAGTCGGGTAGGGGTTATGGAGTGTGGTTGCACGGGACATAACAGGGTTACCTGTGTCATGCCCTAGGAACAGGAAATGGTGGTGTATGTGCTGGTGTGGGTGATGCTCTAAAGGGAACAGTGATAATGGGTTTGCCTGGCCCAATACCAGAGGGATGTTGTCAAATAGTAAAAGCTTGGGGATATGCTGATTGAACATATGATGATGGATCTGGATGAGGGAATTGTTGCAGGGATGAAGAAAAATACTGTGGGGCTCGTTGTCACCTCATACATCATTGTAGGGTGCTGAATGGCTGCCAACAGCTTGTTTTCAGACTTGAGAGGTCTCATGTCTGTGTGCTGGGTATGATCAGTATTGATGTGGTGTCCTCAGCCCAGTCAAAATGTGTGGGTAGAGGTATTGAACATGCAGGTACAGAGCTCACAGGTGATGCAGCAGGGGACAGGGGCCATAAAACATCAGTGGCAGATGTGTTGGCAGTTGGCAAGGATGTGGGAGCTGGTGAAACGGCTTGTTTATGGCTGAGCTGTGGTGAGCCAGGTATGGATGGTGGCATTGGCAATGCAGCAGGGGTGTGAGATGCAAGCTGTAAGGGCAACCTTACAATCAATGCAGACAGCACACAATACTTGCAAGGGAAATCCAAAGTTAGATTAAGGAACTATGGATACAACTATCCTACTCACCTTGCAAGGGAAATCTGAAGAGAATACTCTAAGGATCACCTTGCAAGGTGGAACTACTTAACTAGACTACCAAGGATGACACATAATAAGAGGCCCTGCCACTGTCAAGGTAGATCACTGATACTTCACAATACATGACCCTGCATCCCAATGCAGCCTATAATGAACACAGGCTATCACCAACATCATAAAGGAACTGAAGACTGTACTAAACATGGCCACAAAGGCTTGAAGAGCAAAGGGGACGATCCCTAGGTACTGGGGGGTCATCCTAGGCCTTAGTGAAGCCTCAAAACATGCACAAAGCTACTTTGAAATACTTCAAAATTAGTGTTTTAAGGTCTGGTTCAGTCCGGTTTTTTGACCCCAAAAGGGGCAACCAGTCCCAACTGACACCCAACCTTGAGGGACCGCAACCAGTCCAGGTACAACTGGTCCCAGTCGGTCCAGTTGCCTCTAAAAGGCCAGTCAGAACTGGTTTTACCTGCAATTTTTGTCTCTTAACTAATTTAGTATTGTATTAAATAAAAGACACCCCATGAGCAGCTGCTCGCAGCAGTGACAGGTTGTTGATAGAACAAAAAAATAAAAGTAAGAAAAACGAACCCGTCATCTCGCATTTGTAGTGAGAGTGGGGGTTGTTGTGCTCGTTGGTGACATGCCATAGTCCCCCTGTTCCTCATTACCTGTTCCTTGTCACTGTCGTCTCCCTGCTGTTGGTTCGTCACCCCTCCCCATTTGTTCATCTTCCCCACTGTTCATCATCCCTGCCATTCGTTGGTGCTGGCATTTGCTGGTGTTGGTATTTGCTGGTGTTGGTGTTCATTGGCATTGGTGTTTGTTGGTGTTGGTGTTTGTTGGTGTTGGCATTTGTTGGCATTGGCATTGGCATTTGCTGGTGTTGGTGTTGGTGTTTGCTGGTGTTGGTGTTTGTCAGTGTTGGCATTTGTTGGCATTGGCATTGGCATTCGCTGGTGTTGGTGTTCGTCAGCATTGGCATTTGTTGGTGTTTGTAAGGGCAACCTTATGATCAGAGCCTGAACTTGATACTGGGTGACTTTCCGTAGCGCTAACTTGATTTTCTAACTTCAAATCTTAATCTGCGGACTTCAAAGTCGGAGAAAATGTGTTTGAAGTTTGGAGTTAGAAAACCATAAGGACTACATATCTTCAGATGTCGTAAGCTATCTTGAAACCCTATGTGGGCAGTCAGATGGTCCCAGCGATGGATGTCGCCAGCAACTTGACTCACGACGGTGTTAGGCTTTCCGCACATATTCGACACCTTTTGCTTGACTATGAGACCCATCTCACGACTGACTACTTAAATGGTATATGATATTTTTGGCTGTGCAACCAACGGTCCCCACCATGGAAGATGCCTCGATGCCTACCGATTTTGTGACTTTCATCAATGATGATGAAGAAGACAATGAAGAAGAACTTAAAATTTGTTGTTGCTGAAGGGGTGCGAGACAGCACGACTTTTTCAAAATGAAAAACGACACCCATCTCGGAACTACCTGACTCAACTTGACATTTTTTCCACTCTTTATAGCCTGGCCTTTGCTCCTGTATTCACCTCCCTGGCCGTACAATCAGCAAGTTATGTAAACAGTTTTGCAAAAAAATATAACTGTATTGTGCAGTGGTAGCCATCGAGCTTACTGAGATGTAACATTGGCACGGTGTAGAACTTTTGGTAAAGTCTCTATTCTCATATAGTGGGCGCGCAGAGGGGCAAGATTCGGATGCTAGTGGCACAGGGGAACAGGGGAATAATGTAGAGGGCAGCACATGGAACAGCACGGATGATGCATCGATGATGTTTGGAGGGGAACGGTGAAGAATACAACGAGAGCGATGTTCGTCAAAAGCACGAAGCAGGACGCAGGCTGTGACAGCCTGAGGTCCAACTGCCTTTTCCAGATTCAAGTGGCGTTTTGGAGTTTAAAAGGGGGGTCCGGACCCTGCCTCCAGATTTAAGGTTTGAAGAGCTCTTGAATTGTTTAGACTTGACGTGGTCGGACTTTTTTTCTGGCGGCATCTCAGCGAGGACCCTTAGCGCCACCGATTTGAAGTTAGACAATCAAGTTAGCGCTACAGAAAGTCATCCACTTGCAAGGGAAAACCAAAGAATTAGATAAAGCTAACTATACAAGAAATACTACACACCTTGCAAGGGAAAACCAAAGAGAAAAGTCTAAGGTGTTTCCCTGCAAGGGTGCGACTATGTACAACAAACTGTGTGATGAAGTAAAATAAACCTGTCTGCATGTGGAAGCAAGACGGGGGAAGCGAGCATGCATCAGGGGTGCATCAACGGTTGTTCTGCTATCTCTAAATGAGTTCGAGTAGTGTTCCATAGCTTCGGCATCATTGTCGAAGTGTAGGGGGTGGTCGTAGGTGAGGTGTGGAGTGGTAGGAAGTCATCTGAAGCTGTACAAAGTAGTTCGAAGTACTTCGAAGGTGTTTCGTGAGCTTCGTAGATGTTCGTAGGACTTCATAGGTGTTCATGGGTGTTTGTAGAGCCTCGTCGAGTGTTCCCCTTACATCACCCCCCATTCAAGGCACAGCGTCCCGATGCGAAAAACCCTGCATCGACCCAACCTGTCGTTGTGGTCAAAAACTCATGCAACCGAACAGTAGGGCATTGATACGTTTAGGAGCGGTCAGGTGGGTTCTGTAGAAGTCCTGTATTAACTTAGGAGCATCCAGGTCACCTTCCAAAATCCACGAATTTTCTTTGCGACCATAGCCCTTCCATCTGACCAGATACTGCAGTGTTCTGCCCCTCATCCGACTGTTTATCACCTCTTCAATCTCATACCTCTTTTCTCCCCCTACGATGTCCGGTGGTGGTGGTGGTGGGTGTGGTCGTCGACCTACGATCGGATCTGGTGGGGTGGGCATGAGTTTGACGATGTGGAACACTGGGTGGAGTCGTGACATGGATGGAGGTAGTCTTAGACGATACACATGCAAACCGACTGGGCGAACGATTGGGTATGGGCCTAGATAGCAATGTGCAAATTTCTTTGAGGGTCTGGTTGTACTAATGTCTGATGCATCGAGAAAGACCTTATCGCCTGCTTTGAACTTCAGAGCTGGGGTTCTCCACTGATTATAGTACCTTGCCATATCATCTTTTGATTTTGCGAGGGCCACCCGTGCTTTGTCCAACATAGACTTCATTCAATCCGCGAACTTGTTGACAGCTTCGAGTTTCGATGGACATTGGTTAGGTTCGAAACCCATTCGGGGGTGTCTACCGGTGTTGACGAAGAATGGGGAGTGCTGCGTAGATGAGTGGACATGGTTATTGTATGAGAATTCGCCTAGGGGTAGGAGTGTGTCCCAATTGTTCTGTTGTTCACTCACGAAAACTCGAATATACTGTTCAAGCTCTTGGTTAACATGTTTGGTCTGACCATCCGACTGTGGGTGATACACAGTTGAGGCCGAAATGGTGATTCCCAGTAGACAATATAATTTGCGCATGAACTTGGCAACGAATTGGGGCCCTCAATCCAACAGCATCGATCTGGGTAGGCCATGCAGCTTCCACATGTTCTGGAGGTACAGTCAGGCTGAGCCCAGTGCCGTGACGGTGGTGTGAGTGGGTATGAAATGGCTTTGTTTACTCACCGAGTCGACTACAACCATTGCAGCGTCAAATCCGTGTGCATCAGGGAGTTCAACAATGAAGTTGATGCTAACGACATCCAATCGAGCTTTGGGTATTGGGAGTGGGTGCAGTTCTCCGAACAGTTTGCATTTCTGTGCCTTTGTTCGAAGACACATATCGCAAGCCTTGCAGTACTGTCCGATGTAACAAGACATGTGTGGCCACCAGTAGCTCCTCAAAACAAGTTCAAGGGTCTTCCAACATCCTGTGTGTCCCCTGATTTTGGTGTTGTGGTGCTGTTCAGCAATTCTACATTGTAAGTCAGGGATCATAGGAACATAGATATGATCACAAAACCTCCATAGTCCGTCCTCTTTCACCCATTCCGAACTTCGCAGTGTCTTGGCGCTCGATCCTTCCAAATCCTTCATCGCTGACAACACTGAATCTTCGTTTTTTCCGTCCTGTACCCCTTTTCGAATTTCATGAAGTAAATCCCTTTCAGCTCCTTCAAAAGTAATTCCTTCAAGTGTGCAGACAGCGAAAAATTTGGGTCGAAGTAGCATGGTGTCATGGTTATCGTCCGCACCATCGCTGTGGTCTGCACGGCGTGACAGCACATCAGGCTTACCCATGCTCTTGCCTGGGCGATGGTGCATGATGAAATCGAACCTAGAAAGATAGAGGGACCAGTGGGCCTGTCTGCGATTTAGCTTTTTCGCAGTCATGAAGTACTCAAGGTTTTTGTGGTCCATCCAAATCTCCACCTTATGGCTGGCACCCTTGAGGAAATGTCTCCATTCCTCTAAAGATCTCATTACCGCTAGCATTTCTTTATTGTGAATTTTGTAGTTTCGTTCAACTGTGTTGAGGGATTTCGAATAGAAGGCGATAGGGTGCCACTTGAGATCATTGGATGACTGCTGTGAGAGGACTGATCCAGTCGCGTAGTCTGAACTGTCTGCTTCGATACGAAAAGCCTTTGAATTGTCCGCAAAACAAAGGATATGTGAGGATGTGATGCGTAGTTTGATTTCATCGAACACTGACTGTTCCAATTTGCCCCAACTCCACTTTCGATCCTTTTTTGTGAGCTCGAACATTGATTTCATGTGGTGGGAAAAACCTTCAATAAACCTGTGATAAAAGTTCACGAACCCAAGGAAGGATTGTACCTCTCTTCGACTCATGGGTACAGGCCACTCTGTCATGCCGGCTACCTTGACTGGATCCATACGAATTTCGCCTTGGGAGATGATTAACCCAAGGTATTCGATCGAGGTTTGTTCAAATTCACATTTATCGTGTCGAAGGAACAATTTGTGTTGGCAAAGTTGTTTGAGAATGAGTCATGTGATGCAATGGTGTTCCTTGATGGATTTTGTGAAGATTAGGATGTCGTCCAGGTAGACACAGACCATGCCTTCCATAATGAGATCCTGGAAGATGTCGTTCATCATTGTCTGAAAGGTAGAGGGAGAGTTCGTGAGTCCGAAAAACATCACCAGTGGTTCGAAAAGGCTGTGATTGGTACAAAAACGCTGCCTTCCACTCGTCACCCTCCTTCATGTGAACATTGTTATAACCCCATCAAACATCGAGTTTCATGAAGTACTTCACTCCCCGGAGTTGGTTGACAAGTTCCAAAATGAGGGGGAGTGGGTATTGATTCTTGATTGTAATGGCATTCAAGGCTAAATAATCCTGCATGAGTCAAAGAGAACCATCCTTCTTCTTGATAGAGAACACCGGGGATGCCATTGGCAATTTTGAGGGGTGAATGCGACTGCTACTAAGGTTTTCCTGAATGAACTTGTCCATTTTGGACTGTTTGCTAGGTGTGAGGGGGTAGACCTTGCAGCTCGATGCCTTCGCACCTGGGATTAGTTCAATGGCATGATCCCACACTTTGCGATCGGGGAGGCGATCAAATGATGATTTCACAAACAGATCCTCAAAGTCATGGAAGTGTGTAGGAACGGATTTGTGGAACATCGTGGGCTGGGTATTTTTGTGAAAGGCCTCAGCCAACCTCTGCAAAATGTTCGAAGTGGCTCGAATAAACTCCGCTTCACAGGGGATCATTGCTATGAACACGCGATCGCCATCTTCGAGCGAGTCTTCCCCCGTATAGGGTTTGTCATTGCTGTCATCGTTGTCATCATCATCATTGAACAGACCGGGGAACTCAGGAACATCCTCCATATCAACCCTGGGGAGGGCATCAGGCCTGCTCAACATGCTCGAATACAGGCTGCTTCCTTGAAGGCGACCTTGCGCTCCTCGTTCGTTTCATTCTGACAGGTGCAACAGTGGTCAGGGCATCGACTCATTTTAACCTCACCTGAAGCCCAATCAACTTCTGGGTTGTGTTTTTGCAGCCAGGTAAGGCCTAAAATGATGTCCTGCTTCCCTAGACCAGTGACAGCAAATGTTGTGCATTTGGAGTGGTCACGATACCGTAGGACTGTTTCCCATACTTCTGAAATACTGCCTGCTTCGTTCAGTGAACCATCCACATTGTACACTGGGATGGGCCAACTAAGCTGTTTAGTTGTCAAGTGATGTCGTTGCACGAAGTCAGAGCTAGCAAAGAGGTCGGTTGTGCCACAATCAAGCAGCCCATTTGTTGAAAGCACTTTGCCGGTATCAATGGTCTGTGTTACAAACCGAGAAATGTGCATGCAGGACAGGATGGAACAGATGACGGACAGACACGCAAGATGACGCAAGCTGGGAACGGATTGCAATGGATGTATCGCTTGCCGTGCAAGCGCGGGGAATGAACACAAACAGTTGCAGAGAGTGTAGCAGTAGTGCGAAGACATGAATGGAGTTGCACACGAGATCGAGCGCAGAGCGCCGATGCACGGAGAGCAAAGTGCGAGGCACAAAGTGGATGCGGAGGTGCTCGCAGAGGAAGCTGTAGTGAATGTAAGCCTACTCGTCCGAGAGGGGAACATACACAGCTTCGAAGAACTGGTGGACATATGGGCTATTGGTTTCAACCATGCAGAGCAGGCCGGTTGCACCCTGACCTAGTGATGGGCCCGTATTTTGGAATTAAGAGGAGAGGATGACTAAGAATAAGAGAGCGGATGAGACTGAGTTCAACGGCGGATGTATTGCAGCGGTTACGCGTGGGAACACATGCGGGAACACGCAT
>QMFE01013878.1:0-10112 GCA_003314665.1 Tricholoma sp. MG77 | reverse complement strand
GCAATCCCCGGTACTAATAAGTGCAAACACTGCCCTATATGGCAGTGCCCTCCTACAATATCATCAACGATAGGGGAATCCACCCCGATGCGGGCAAATTGGCTTGCATCGTAGACTGGAGGACACCCCGCAACTACAATGACATCCAACACTTTGTAGGACTGGTTAACTATGTGGCTAACTTCTTGCCCGATGTTACCACCTACACCGGACCGCTCATGGCAATGACGCAAAATGGCGCGCCATTTCACTGGCGCCCTATCCACCAACAATGCTTCGACATGATTAAGCGCATCTGCCAGAAGACCCCCGTCATACATCCCATAAACCCCAAATCAGGAGACCCGATATGGTTGATATGCGACACGTCAAAGATGGGTGTTGGGGCGATGTACGGACAAGGACCAACATGGCAGCAGTGTCGCCCCACAGGTTTCATGTCAAAGAAATTCACGACAGCGCAACAGAACTACGCTGTCCATGAATTGGAGACCCTCGCGATACTCGAGTCTCTCCAATGTTGGGAAGATAAGCTCGTCGGGTATAGGATCCACGTAATTACAGATCATAAAGCCCTCGAGTTCTTCAAAACACAAGCAGTCCTATCCCATCGTCAACAACGATGGATGGACTACATGTCCAGATTCGACTTTGACATTACTTACGTCAAAGGTGAACTTAACAAAGTAGCGGATTGTTTATCCCGATACTATGAAAATGATACCGTGTCTGACATATACGAACCTTATGAGTACGTACGCGCTGACGCGCGTATAGACCCAGAAGGGGACGATCTGCCAGGACCGAGATTCCAGGAATTGATCGACCACATGATCGAACTACGAGCGATACATGCGAGTGAGCACAGACAGAGTCAGCGCATACAAGAACATATCGACGAGCGCGATCTCAAAGCACAGATCATGGCGGAGGCCGAACAGGGGGACTCTACGAGCCTCACTCAGGAACCTGCCCCTAATCAACCCAATGACGATACGACGTTGGGAGACTCGTTATTTCAGCGAAACTCGGATAAGATGCCGACAAACCTGGAAGATGATACATTCCTCCAGGCGATCAAGGCCGGGTATCCTCACGACGAACTTTTTTTGTTAATTAAAAAGAATCCACTAGATTACAGAGAGTTCTCCCTACGCGAAGAACTCATATGGACCGCAAACCCGCGCGGAGACCTGGTGGTCTGCATACCACAGGATCGCGAAATCATCACCGAGCTGGTTGACCAAGCGCATAACTCGCTGGGTCACTTCGGTGCCCAATGCACCACAGAGTACCTTTGACGATGGTACTGGTGGCCGCATATGGGGAGTGATTTGCGCAAGTTTTGCGACTCCTGTGAAGAGTTTTGTGACTCCTGTGAAGCCTGCGCTTGTGCAAAGGGTTCAACTAAACGGCCGATGGGTAAACTACACCCTCTACCCATCCCCACCAAGCCATGGGACTCAATCGGAATGGACTTTATAGGCCCATTCCCGGAATCCAAAGGCTATAACTACTTATGGGTGATTATCTGTAGGGTGACGAGCATGGTGCACCTCATCCCGGTACACACCAAAATGACAGCCACCGACCTATCTTGGATATACCGCAGAGAGATCGTCCACCTACACAGACTCCCGAGCTCAATCGTAAGCGATCGAGACTTGAAGTTCACGTCTAGGTGGTGGAAGGAGCTTCATAGGATGCTAGGAACCAAGCTCCTAATGTCTACGTCATTCCACCCACAGACTGACGGCCAGACGGAACGCGCGAATCGAAGTGTCGGTCAGATCTTTCGAACTGTGGTTTGACATAATCAGAAAGACTGGGTCGATCCTGTGGACCTGACAGAGTTTGCAATAAACGCGAGCGTGTCAGAAATGACCAAGTATGCCCCCTTTGAACTCAATGGAGGGTACATGCCCTCCATGATCAAGGAGTTGCGTACGGATGAGACCATTCCTAATGGCATTAAAGCGTTTGTGGACCAAGCCCTGCAGAACCTTGCGGAAGCGCACGACACGATCATCGAGGCCAGGGTCTTCCAGACCACGAACACGAACACATGCCAAAGAAAGGAACCTATGATATCGCGAGGCGATCTCGTATACCTCTCAACAAAAAATCTAAACCTACCAAAGGGTAGAGCCAGGAAGCTCTGCCCCAAGTACATAGGTCCCTACAAGATCGTAGAAGCCGAGCCAAAAAGCTCGACATACATGCTAGAGCTACCAGCAGCACTACAGGAACGACGAATCGTTCCCAAGTTCCATGTATCTCTATTGAAACCGTACATAGTGTCGTCAGACGTTACGTTCCCAAACCGAACACACCCCGGACCATACGATTTCGGCGCCACTGATGGCCAGGAATGGTTCGTCGACGAAATCATAGGGCACCAATGGGAAAAGGGCTCCAAGCTAGAGAACCTCAAGTTTGAGGTTTGCTGGAGCCTGGGAGACACCACCTGGGAACACTACAAGTCCTGTAAGGACTTGGAGGCGTTAGACCGCTACCTGGAGGTACATGGCGTACAGCGCCCTGCACAACTGGCCAGGAGAAGATAAAATACAAGTTGCCGGGCGCGACTCGGAGTCGCGACCAGCAACCAGGATTGCAGCAATAATACTGTACAGTCACCGCCACTTGGAACCTAAAAAGTCTAAAAGTGACAGTGAGAAAACAATCACGTGAAGTTGAAGTCAAAAAGTTTTTTTGACTCCAAACGCGTGTCATTATACACGTACCAACACACTATCACTGCCACAACACAATGTTCTAACTAGTATACCGATGTCTCGCGAGTACCCAGGAAGCGTCTCCCGCGGTTCCATCCGTGGAAACACTCAAGGATCGACCTTGAGGACGAGCTCTGGAGGGGGGGGAAGGGCGTATCAGGTGCCACAACCACCCACCCAGCAACAGCAACAACAACTGCAGCAGCAGCAGAATTTCGGCCAGCAGCCGAACTTCAGCATGCAGCAGCAGCAGCCTATCAACCAAAACCTTGGGCAGGGATTCGCGAACTACGCGAATCTTCTTATGGGAGGAGGGTACAGGAACGCTCCCCCACCTCCCTACTATGCCAGAGGACTCGTACAAGGACCCACCTACGCATCATTCGGCGGGCCTCAGAACCTGCAGCCGATGCAACAGGCCCAATCTATGGGATGGGGCGATCCCAGCGGATTCGCACCGTCCCTAAGACAGACACGTTCTGAACCTAGGCTACAAATCGATGATGCAATGGACATCGACGATGCCACCCCCTCTCAACGGAGCCAGACACGCCAAGGTCGTGCCAGGCGCTCAAAGAGAGATGAATCCAGCCGACGCTTCCAAGCCGCACGCCAGGAAGGGTCTACTCGACCCATCCAGACGACAGCGGGATTGCCGCGCGCCGCTACCTCAACACTTGAAGGACAAGCACGATGGCCAATCCAAAACACTGGCAGTCGTCAACCGTCCCAATCAAGGAAAAAAGGGAAGGCACGAGCGACGGAGGAGGACTTGGTGGAACAGGAGCGAGTAGAATGGACCGAGCAACTAGATGAGCTGCTCCGTCGACTCGACAGAGCCGACGTAGATCCCAGCCTTGCCAACTTCCTAGAAGGAAACGGAATCGCACAGGTAGTCGTTGGGCGACTACTAGACACAATCGACAACCTTCGGGACGAACTCGAGAAATCCAAGCGAGCACAACGGGACACAGAGACACGTCTCATACGTGCCACGCACAAGCGCCCGGCATCCCCGCCTCACGAGGATACCAGGGCTCAGACTCACCAACAGAAACACACACGCAACGCTGAGGATGGTGGGGTGCCTGCCACCCAACCAACTGAAGCGCACGCCTCGATACGCGAAACCCGCCCTCACCCAAAACGAGTGCAGGAACTGACGGAATCTCACTCTGAACCCTCGTCGAGCGCGTCCTCCAACGACAAAGCACATATGGGAGAGGGAGTCCCCGACTCCCCCATCACCCCAGAAACGATGGCAAGGAAACCCAGGAGAGGAGAGGGGCAAACGCCCGTGCCCACCTCCTACACCATCCCTGTTGGTCTCCCTCGTGCCCCTGCTCCTTCCATGGACACGTCACTCGAGCAGCCTCTCTTGTCAGAAACAATTGAGGAATTAGCCAATGATGAGAGATGGAAGGAAGACCTGCAGGAGCCAATAGAAGGGGAGAGCAAACAGCAGATTGAACAACGGCTCGCTTACAACCGACGGGTTGTAAAAGAGCACGATAAAACCGTAAAGTCAAAAGGCCAGCACACTGAGGAGGAGATTCGGAAACGCCGCAACCACAACCTGTCACGACCAGGACGCGTACCCAAAGGTATGGGAGTGGTGACAGTCAACCAGTTCCCGGAACGTAACAATGCGTTCCATGGACTGTTGGCCCGACACTTCTACCACTCTCTCTCTTCCAACCGTGTGTACGCCGGAAACACCGCAGCGGATGCCGCTCGGGCAGAGATGGATGGGGCAACATTGTACATGCCCCACCACCACCGTCGGGTCTATATCGTGGCTAGGCGAGGTCTTCCTATGAACCCGCTCAAAATCCATGACCTCGCCTCACTCGTATCAAACCCCCGCGAATCCACCGTCGATCGCGCCGAGGGGTTCTTATTGCTGAATGAGTTGCAACGACTGGCCGCCCTATCCTCCCACCATCTTCGTGATCGATCAATTAACACCGTGCTGGAGGATGACTACCAGTCCTCCCAGGTTACATCTCCGTTCCCGAGGGACCACTTCACGTGGAGTCACGAACGCATTCCCCGCAATACGTCTTCCTGGAGCCTCACTGGCCCCCGTCGTACCAGCCCAGGCTTAACCATTCCCGACGCCAGCCAAATGTTCGCATTGGCGGACTGGGCTCGCTACATCCTCTATCACGGGCACCCTGGAACCCCAAACCAGTTTATCGGAATCGCGTTCAACTATACTCTCCAGGTTCATTACCGTAGCGTCTTCGGCTTTCAACTGGCATGAGCACTGTGCCCCCTACCCTCGTCTGGACAGGCACCCTTCATTTGTCACTTTGCAAGTATCGTCGCTATCCTGGGCCGCTATGCTGAACACCTCACCGATTCCGCCTCGCAGACTTCCCCCCATGAACCCTTCCTATCTCGGTCCAACCAAATCACACTCACCCGAATGGACCTCAGAGAATGTCGTGGACCTGACATCACTGTCAATGATGTCCTCGTCACCCTCACATCCAACCACATTCCCCTCACCTGGGTGGACCATGCCTATACCTATGGGCTCCACTATCTGAACCACCAATACAATGGCTCACCCGAGGTTGACCCATTTTTCCGGGAATTGGACAATGAACGCATCAACTGGCTGGGTGTACATGGCCTACCACCTGCCATTCCGGAATGGGATGGATGGTATACCCCGACGGTGGAAGACGTGGGCCGTATCCACATGCTGCGAGCCACGGAAGAAGATAGTGACCACTACTGTATCGACGATAGCCGTGACTGGCTGATGGAGGGGGAAGACCCCCACTTTAGCCAACTCTTTGCCCGACGTGCTGCCGGTGACCCCACTGTAACCTGGGGACCCATATTGGATCCAATGACTGAGGATGAGGAGATGGAGGAACTACCTGGAGAACCCACTGGCCCCGTTACCGGGATGGACTTGGAACAAGAAGACGGTGCCCAGCCCTCAATATGACATTGCTACTTACTCGGACTATTATTCATACGTGTACGTTCATTACTTTACTATTGTTCTTAGATTGCTGTATGCAATCTTAAGAGGGGGTGTGTAACGGAGTTTGGTTATGTTTACTTACACCCTCATCACTGTCCTTATTTGTTACCATAGCTGGTATTATGTAAGACATACTTTTACTTTACACTTACATCTGGCAATACCAATAGGTCAAGCTCTGGGTGTTCGTAAAGTCTAAGTACTTGTAAAGGATTAAACCTTTACAGCCTGGATTCCAGAATTAAGAGAAGAGGATGACTAGGAGTAAGAGAGCAGATGAGACTGAGTTCAACAGCAAATGTATTGCAGAGATTACATGCAGGAACACACACAGACAATGCAGGTAATGGACAAGTACAAAAGTACAAGCAAGTTAAAGTTACAACGGAAATGAAGTTGTATCAAAGTTGATAACAAAGCTAAAGAATAAGAGTGAGAGCTACAGCTATTTAACGAGTGCAAGTGCATAAAGAATAGTGGCGCTCCACAATTATGTAAGGTGGATATGGAATAACGTAACAGAAATAGTAGTGAATAATTTCGAATGATGAACAAGATGAACTAAGAATACAGACTTGAAACAGAATTGCAAATTTGGTTGCAAATGGCATGACCCAGGATAAGTGCTAAGTGCAATGTGAGAGTGCAGCAGAGCAGATCAGATGATGATAGAGCCTTGTGGTGCACACACAGAAATAGCTTGCACAAGAATAGATGTGGGTCACATTGCAAAGTGAGGTAATTGCATAAAAATGGATGCATGAGGTGCGGGGAGCTTTGGAGACATGTGGAAGCAAATGTGCAGTGCATGACAATGCTTGGCTATGCAGCAATGTGTGCAAGTGTGGAGATCATGGACAGATGGACTTTGACCACAGCAACAATGCAGAAGTGCTTGCAACAAGCATAGAAGTGTGTAGAGAGCAAAGCACTAGCTGGAACAACTTATAAATTGGTGAGATGTAAGGGGAACACTTGGTGAGGCTTTACAAACACCTACAGACACCTACAGACATCCACAAAGTTTATGAAACACCTTTGAAGCACTTCAAAAACCTTTGAACAGCTTTGAACAGCTTTGTACTACTCCACCCCTCATCTACAACCACACCCCTACTTAAACAATGCCGCCGAAGTTGTAGAACAACCTTTGAACACATTAGAATGACATTCTGATGTGCCCTTGGCGGTGCTTGCTTCCCTAATCCCACTTCCACATGGAGACTGAATTATTTTACTTCGGAACACAGTTCCAGGTATATAGCTACACCCTTGCAGGGAAACACCTTAGACTTTTCTCTTTGGTTTTCCCTTGCAAGTATCAAGTTCAGGCTCTGATCATAAGGTTGCCCTTACACAAGAGGGTGCAGAGGAACTAGCAATTAGGGATTGGCATGGGTAACCCCCAGGTATTTTTTCGATACCCATACCCTTCAATAAGGGTATGGGTTACCCATGAATACAGGTTGGAAGGGAGCCGGGTTAGGCAACCAACACTGAGGTGGGCAAGTCAGACAGGATCAAGGTATCTTCATTACACAGAAGTGGGAACATTAGTTACTACAATTGAAAGAATAAGTATTTACTATACCTTCATTACACAGAAGTGGGAACGAAGGTTGAATATTAAAAAATAACGGTCTATATCAGGGGACCTTTGGACCATGTAAGTAAAAGGCCGCATCAGGTGCGCTGTGTGTTTCTTGAGAGCTGCATTGGGCTCATCCGTTGTCTTGTGGAGTATTGGTTGTTCAGGTAATGATGTCGGTGACGCGCTATCGGGAATGTCGCTGATGTCATCGGTGGTGGTTGTCGGGTGCCGAGTGGGGCCCGACTGTTGCGATGATGGAGTCATGGATGTTGGTGTAGTCGTGGATATTAGTGTTGTCAATGGTATAGGAATGAAGAGTTGGTATATGGGATTGGGGTACTGATCGGGGGCTGACGATGAAGTGTGTTAGTACTGTCGTAAGTCTGCAGGCTTACACAGGTGCGGGTTTTTGAGGGTACAAGGGTACAGTTACCTGTGCAGGTAATGCACATGGGTATACTGTAGTCGTCCATCGCCATCCGCCAGCATTGTTAGCACCCCTTATCCACCCTGCAAGCAGTTGCGGCAGTGAGGGGTGCTGCGTTGTCATGGCCTGCTATGTCGCTGGTAGTCATCCCTGCACTCGTCTTCAGTAGTTGTTCACATGCTTGTCTCACCTGAGGTCATGGCCCAGTAGCACCCACCACCACCACTGTGAGCCAGTGCTCACATGGCAGAAGGGGGGGTGCTAGGTCAAGCCCCACCTGTCATTGGAGAGAGGGGCTGGGATGTGGTTCCTGCCCTCTCCTCCTCCTCGTGCTGGTCCTCGCCATCTCGTCGTCGTCTTGCCCTGGTCCTCCTGGTCCTCGTCATTGTCCCCATAGTCTTGTCATCCCCTTGTCCTCCTCCTCTCATCGTTGTGCCCCTTCTCTTTCCCCTGCTCCTCCCCATAGTAAAGCTTTGTAACTAAAAAAACTGTTAGTAAAAAGAAAATGAAACAAGCAAAGAAAAAAAAAACTTACCAGTGGCCCAAGAGATGTTGATGACATCTCTTGGGCCTTTTTTCGTTTGGTTTACCTCCTGCCCCTTGTCTCCCATTGTCTCGTCATTACGTTGTCATTCTGTCATCTCCCCATTGTGTCGTTGTTCTGCTTCGTCTCGTGCGTCCGTCGCCATTTTGTAGTTGTACTCATTCCCACCCCATGAGCTGTTGCTTGTGGCAGTGGTTCTGTGTGGTGGCTGTGGCAGCAGTCATCATGGTTTCGGCGTTGTGGTGTAGTTATACCATAGATAGAACCTAAATGAAAAAAATGAGTCAGTTTAAACAAAACAACAAAGAACATTAAAAAACTTAAACTGACCTCACATCCCGTTTGGACAGGGAGGAGGGCTTGGGCATGAGATGGGGCCATTGTGAGAGATAACCTGGTGGATACCTAGAAAAGAAAGAAAATCACTGTAGTTAGTGGAAATGGACGTGGCCATTTACATGTGTTGCACATGTTTGGCGATGTCTGGTCTGGTGGCCCATCATACCTGCCATACCCGCAACAAGGGTACAGGTATTGTGAGGGTTGCATCTTGTGTACCCATACCTCTACCCACACCTACCCTTGGTCCATACCCCTGCCATACACTACTAGCAATTAGTGCATGTCATGGGTTTGCAAACCCGTGCAGGTACGCAGGTATGGGTTAGACAGGTACAGGTACAGGTCATGTTTGAAATACCCATTGAAAACCCACACCCGTGCAACAGGTTTGGCAGGTTTTTTTTGGTCCATCAGTTGCAGTTGGTACTGGTAAAAGTAAGTTCAAACTCAGATCAAACTCTAATACTCACATAATCGACAGTAGTACACCGCCACCACCACTCCTTGCTCCACCACCAGCACTATGTCAACCTCAAATGCACTTGCTGATGTCGCCCACAACCTGCCAACACCACCAGTAGCTACAGAAGAGCCACCTTGTGCCCCCAGGTAAGTTTTTTTTAAATTTGTTTCTTGTTTTTATCAACTGATTAACTGTTTTTCTTTCTTGTTTAGGTTCTAAATGACGAACGAAATAGGCTACAGAAGGGGAATGACAGCTCCGATGCATGAGATATCTGCCAGGTACATACCCACCCTTGTATGCCCACCATGTCACATTAATGGCCCCCCCAAACCCTGCCAAACTGGGGACAAGTCAACAACCGCCCCATGCCTGCGAGCACCTGCTCGTGGGGTGGACCGCGGGTGCTAGCCACCTACAATGGTGACAAGCACCAGGGCCAGGGCCCGATGACAATGGTGATGATGGATGTCCCCACCCCCACACCTACAAGCACCTGCTCGTAGGGTGGATCATAGGTGTCTACTGAGGAGGGAGACGGCGCTCCAGCACCTGTTCCCCACCACTGCGAGCACTCGCTTGCTGTTAGGGCGACACCAAAATCCACTCACGGGATTCCTCGTGCGGGCTCTACAAGAAGTTCGACGACGANCTGATGCGATCAGAGATTGATGGGAACGGTTAAGAATAGACGGTTGGTTGATCAAAGGCTTTTCTGCACACTATCAATGATGGGAATCCTAAGAGAACACAACTAGGGTGCCTCTTAGTCATGTATTCATTTTATATACTATGTTACAGTTATTGTACGTTATTTGAATACTGTTAAGAGGTCGCGCGCATACAGGCGCATACACTATTACTAATTGTTGACGCGTAAGAACGTTTTTCTCACGATCAGTTATTTGGCGTCATTGAGCATAATTCTGCATAATGGGCTCCGATAAATATATAAAAATAAGGAAAAATAATGAGAATGTATATGTTTCATAACATTACCCCC
>QMFE01013870.1:0-14490 GCA_003314665.1 Tricholoma sp. MG77 | reverse complement strand
GGTTCTGTGTACTCTTGTGTGATAAGCCCTATCACCCCTTACCCACCACCCTTACAATGGAGGTCCTCGACCGACACCATCAATAGATGCACCCTCATCCCAGGTTTCCCAGAGAGATTTGACATCTGGGTATGCACCGAGACTCTGTGGGCCCCAGGTGTCCCACAGCATGTCAGGCTGTAGAATCAACTTGAAAATGGCATGCCAGCTGCAATGGCCCATGTCAAAGGCTGGATACTGAGCAGAAGATGTGCTCCCTGGAGCACAGAATGCAATGGGGGGCGGAAGGATGAGATCGAACAGAGTACGAAGAGGAGGTGGTGAGAGTGGAAGCATGTGGAATGTACCACCAGCATGTGTGATGAGGATGGGGAGATGTACTGTTTGATGCTCAACGAGAGGGGAGAGACCTGTCGGTTGCAGGCCCAACACTGGAGTGTGTACCCGCGCATCAGCACTCGGACTTGAGTGCAGAGGTGACAATGCCCTGCTACACAACACCTGAGAGCTGGTCCCACATGTGTTACTGCCTGGCAACGCTGATGGTGCCTGCACAGGGGTGGGTGGACCAGAGCTGTTGGGCGATGAACATGTGTGCCCACATGAACATGCTGGGCTACCGGTGGATACGGAGCTTGGCACAGTGAGCTCAGGAGTGGTGGGAAGGTGGAACAGATGTGGCCTGATCCTTGACTGGTGAGAGGGTGAAAATGGTTCTGTTCGTCGAGTGATCACCTGGAGCTGTGCTGACTGTGATTGTACCACTTGCTCAAGATACTTTTGTCGAGTGGATATGGACATGAATGCAGATTGTGTAGTTTCCTCCTGGAAACAGGCTGCAATCTCACGGTCAGCTTCAAAGGCTTGCTCTGCAGCAGCACGAGCAGCTGGCCACTGCTCGAAGAAAGACCGAGCCTCAGCACAGTGGGTGACTTGAAGACCTTTGAGAACAAGGCAATCTTGGAATTCCTGGTGAAGGCAAGCAAGCATCTACTAAAAATTATGAGAAGGGCATAAGCAATGAGACAGGAGCAGACACATACTCTCCAGAAGAAAGGTTGGAGTTGTTGAAGAAGCTCCAAGAAGTTTATGGTCCCCTGATTGATCTTGCCGTTCTGAGTCTGCAGGTGGCTGAGGGCATCCTCGACAAAGGGGAAGACCTTCAGTTGCAGTTCATCAGGAACCGGAACCTCTGCCCAAGGAACACGGTAAGCCTTGCCAACATAGAACCCTGCCAGCGCAATGACAGCCTGGACACGGAATCACCAGCTAAGTATCTATTACATTTGGCAAAGCCGCCAACAAACATTGACATACATTTTTCGGAATCTTGTCAGCATAAATCTCACGCCGGGTGTTACCAGCCCAATGCCCAACAGCATCCACCTGATCCATTGTAACCCTGATACAAGGGAAATTAGGCATCAGATTGGTCTGCTCAACAAATGAGTTAACAGGATCACCCACCCCATGTCTTCCATCACCGTTGGCATTGTACGCCGTGCAAGGTGAAGCTTCTTCGATGTTGTGATTGTCGTGAAGCTTAGAAAATTCTCATACATTTTTCGCAAGCCTTCAGGTGAGGTAGGCTTCTCCACAGTCTTTCCAAACACCAAACGAACCTGCACATCATCGTGAGGTAATACTACACTCCATACAATACATGAACCAAGCTACCTTTCGCCATGACAGTGAGTGGGACCAATCCAAACCATCCACACGAGAGCAAAGGCTCTCCTGATTAAACATGTAGTGAAGGAGAATGGCGAGTGCACCCACAGAACATCGAAGCGGGTCATGATGCGGCAGCACAAAATTGTAATCAGGCTCATTTTGCTGAGAGTTTTCTGTAAGTGGAATGAACCAGAAAGAACGAGGGGAGGTTCACATACACCAGGCTTAGGAATCTTTGTCTCATGATACATAGAGAGCACTCCAAACACAGCCCTATTACAACTGAAGTTCCGGCCCCCCAAAGTGCGGAAGTCAGGAACTGACAGTCGGTGGGGCTGAATACACAGCAGGAGAAGATTTGCGAGCTCGTCTCCACGATTGAGGGTTGTACACTGCCACGACCAGCTGAAATGTGCCTTGATCATAGAAGGGACTATTGGAGAGAAAAAATGAGCTGATATTCACGAAGCATGGAAGGGATCACTCACATTGCTTCAGATTGGTCAGAATGGAAACTTTGATTNTCAAAATGCTCAGGATAGAGCCACGAATCAAGGATGGTGTTACAAGTGACATCAAAATCTTCCTGCCTAGATATGATTTTGTTAGTGGGATCCAATGCAACTCAAGTTTGTGTACTCTAGCTGAAGCTGTTGTGCCTGAACCATAACAGACTTGTAGAAGTCCAGGCATTGCAAAGTCATCGCCGGCCGCATCTGGTTGAGTGATGGATTATCATCCACTTGACGATGGCGAACTTGTCCGAGCATTGTAAATATTTTTTTCAGAGAAGCCTGCATCAGAGCATCAGAAACTCGAAAGCCATCACACACATTTCCAACTTACCGCACTGAGCCATTCATCCGTCGACCTCTCATCTCCCTTCTTGGTGAAAAGCCTTCGAGTGGCAGCATACTTCAGATACTCGACAGTGTGGTTAGAATCAACTATGATATCAGGTACTATGCCAGAAGCTAAGGCCCCTGCAAGCCAGCGCTAGCATTTGAGCAGTCAGTTTGCAAACACCGTTGCTCAAGTGTGCTAAAGGGAACACCAACCTTCCATAAATGAAGCACACTTTCCTCCGTTTGTCTCCTGCTCTTCTGCCGGCTGTCGAGAATGTAGGCATCAACCTACATTTGCATGTGTAAGCAGTGGCTGTAACCATAAGGACGACAGTTACATACCCAAGCCTTGGCTGATGTGTGAGCCACCCTCACCGGATCATCCACATCCATTTTGTTGTCCTCGTTGTCCTCATCTTCCTCTCAATCCTCGTTGCCCTCATCACCAAAGCCATCCTCATCTTCATCCATGTCGTCACCCACAAAAGCATGCCAGAATGCATCTGCAAGTCAAGAGGCATCCTGCTCTGCCTGAACAGAATTGACTGTCTGCAGAGAAGGCAGGGGTGACAAGCTTTGTTGAGCATAACCAGAGGGAGAAGATTGGCTGCCGAAGTTTGTAATGTGAACTAGTAAACTTAGAATAAGAACAATACCCAAGCTTACCTGCTGCTGTTAACACTCTTTGCCTGATCATCTTCTTCCAATCGCAATGCGAGTGCTGGTTTGGTACCCCCAATCTTGAGTCCATGCTCGCGACATTCCTCCTTCAGAAGTGTGACAGTCCAGGTCCGGCTTGGAACAGGTGGTTAGTTCAGGGCAGAGGCAACAGCTGGGATACCCACTAGCCATCCTCAGCTTGTCGTCTTTTTGAGGCATTGCATGGCTTTGAAGATGGTGTGTTACGAACCAAAATACATGACGCGAGGACGAGTGGGACGGAGCGTGCGATAGCGGCGGCAGTGTGCAACGGTCTACGGTCGGCGGTCAAACTCGGCTTCAGCTACACGAGTTGGTGAGCTGCGCCTCCCTGCACTACTAGTGTGTCCATTATTTCAAGTAAGGAGTTTGGTCACGCGGACTAAGGGAACTGAGAGTGAGAGCATGGAATCGTTGTTGATTATTAGACTAAGGTTCTACACGTGCATAGCGAAGTACTTATACATCTAACTAACAGAAGCAGCATGTTCCTAAGCTATGAGACCATGTGGAGCCTAAGGCTAAGAATACGGGATAGGGGTGAGGTTTCATACAATTGGAAATGATAATACTAAGTATAGTTCAGCAAATGGAAAGACGGGACACCAGCGGGAATTGCATATACAAGACAGAGATCGAATCTTGGAGATAGCTGTTAGGGCAGAACAAGTGTGGAACAAGTGCAAGGCATCCGTGGGGCTGGTGGGATCAGAGAGTTGAGGTATGCTCGCATTGTAGAGGTGTGGACTGGGGCGCATGTCGTGTGGGTGTACGGGAGTGCGGAACGAGAAGGGACAGGAATGGGAACAAGAATTGAAAGTAGGTGAAGGGCAGGAGTGTCGGCGAGGGGTGTGTGAGCGATCATAACAGTATCCCCTCTTTAAGGGCCGACTCCCTAGGCGGCCTAAGTGTCAGGAATATGACCGCTGCGGTAGTCAGAGGCGGTGAGGTTTTCAACAGGGCCAGGTTTGTCAGGATTAAGTGCATGAAAATCTGCGATAGCGTCTGATGCATTAACATTGTCGGTGCTAACCCACTCGAGACCGTCGCCGGTCTCCTCATAACCCTTCCACTCTACAAGGTAGCGGAGCGGCATGCGGTAGCGGCATGCGGTAGCAGCATGCGGTAGCGGCGCACTATAGCGGAGTCACGAATGGTGGTGATCTCGTAGTGCTCCTCGCTGTTGATGGTTTCAGGCGGAGGTGGAGATTGGATACGGCCGGGAATGGTGTTTGGAGTAGCGGGTTCGAGCATGGCGATGTGGAAAACGGGATGAACGAGACACATGTTGGTCAGAAGACAGAGTGTATAGGAATGGGTACCGGGCTGAGCTATAACTTCGAAGGGGCTGGACATTTTGTCAGAGAGTTTCTTGGAAGGGCGCATGACATGGAAATAGTCGGCGTGGACAAAGGCAGTCGAGCCGATAGGGAGTTCAGGTGCCGCCATGTGGTGTGCATCAGCGTAGCGACACTGATATTCCTGTGCATTGATGATACTCTTCTGCAATGATTTGTGAAGAGTGTTGAGATCCAAGGCAAACTCGCGAAAGCGAACTCGCACTTGGCGTGAACTGTGATGTTTGGGTGGTAGCCCTTGTTGGTGAAGAAAGGCGTGACACCTGTAGTTGCGCTCAGCGTGTTGTTGTATGCGAACTCAGCGAGTGTCAGGGGACCACCTGACGAGGTCTACAACCGCGCACAACCTTTCGCGAGTACTTGTGACCACCTACGAACACTCGCGAACATTCGTGAACACCTCGCGAACATCCACGAACACTAGCGAATGTTTGTGAACACCTCGCGAACATCTACGAAGTCCTACGAACACCTACGAAGCTCACGAAACACCTTCGAAGTACTTCGAACTGCTTCGAACTACTTTGAATTACTTCGAACTACTTCGGATGGCTTCGGACGACTTCCTACCACTCCGCACCTCGCCTACGACCACCCCCTGCACTTCGACGATGATGCCGAAGCTATGGAACACCGCTCAAACTCATTTAGAGATAGCGGAACAACTGTTGATGCGCCCCTGATGTAGGCTTGCTTCCCCTGTCTCGCTTCCGCATGCAGACAGGTTTATTTTACTTCATCACACGGTTTCTTGTACATAGTCGGACCCTTGCAGGGAAACACCTTAGACTTTTCTCTTTGGTTTTCCCTTGCAAGGTGTGTAGTATTTCTTGTATAGTTAGCTCTATCTAATACTTTGGTTTTCCCTTGCAAGCATCGCGTGATATTCGCGCTGATCGTAAGGTTGCCCTTACAGCGAGGGGTAAAAGGTTAGCCCAATCTGACTGATGATAGTTGCAGTACATGCGGATGTATTGTTTGAGAGTTTGATTTGTGTGCTCGGTCTGGCCATCAGCTTGAGGATGATAACCCGATGTGAAGTGAAGACGCATATTGAGAGTGTGACCGAGAGCACACATGAACCGTGAGATAAATTCGGAGCCACAGTTGGATGTGTTATGGTTGGGAACTCCATGTTTGGAATAGACGTGCATGATGAACAAGAGAGCGAGGTCTTCCAAGTTGATGGTGTCAACGGCAGGTACAAAGATGCCTTGCTTAGACAGGCGGTCAACAACGACGAGGACCGCAGTGTAGCTGCAAGAGGGTGGTGTTATGTCCCGTGCAACCACGCTCCATAACCCCTACCCGACTCCAGATAATCATGCAACAACGTTCCGTAGGTGCTACGCCGTCGCACATACGTGCGCACTCAAGCGCAACCCGCGCGCGTACATCCGCGCACGGAGCGCACGCTCGATCGTCATTCACCTCGCGCGCTCTCGCTCTCGCTCATCGCGCTTGTACCGCTTCCTCGCTCTCGCACCTTGCGCTCGTCTCGGTCATCAATACTACCTCATCTCCATGCCATCGCAAGTCCATGTGGTATTACCCCCCTCGCCGAACGATCTGCGCATCCCAATACGTTCTCGCATTTGTCCTCTTACTTGTTCAGTAACATCTCGCTCACGCTTTTATTATCCGTCTTCCCATTCGCTCGTCGTTATCTTTTATTTTAAGTACGGTTATCCGAACTACGCCGCTCTTCCTACGTAGCTTAAATACAACGTAGCTTAGTTCCTTGTAACTCACTTGTTAATCGAAAATCAAACCGACTTCGAACGCTTCCTTCTCGTTCTCGTTAAAAGTTCATTTCCTGCCGCTACCCGCGCTCGTCTACGCTCGTCCGCTCCACTCATGCTCCACTCTCGCGCGTGTGCGTACGACCGCCACAGTCTCGCTCCAAAGTTACGGTCCACCCAGATACCGAACAAGAGGTGCAACCCTATTGGGAAAGTGGTTGAAGCCAAGACCGTGTGTTTTAGCATAGCTCCGCATCCGCCCAACATCAGCTAAGTCCTCAGTGCAAGTTCCCGCGCTGTCCCCACACCCGCTGAGCTGTATCCGATCCTTCCTACGACCTCGTCCTTCCTAGCCCGTTCGCGGTTTGTAACAGGTGGAAGTTGCTCGATGAAGTCCATAGATATAGAGCCCCAGGGGCGAGGCAGAGCTGGAAGCAGTTTCAGGAAGCCGTATGGTTTGTGCTGCGGGGCCTTGCCGTGCTTGCATGTAATGCAGGAGTCGCAATACAATTTGATGAACGCGTGGAGCCCCGGCCATGTATATTCTTGGAGGACTTGCTTGACGGTATTTGTGATGCCGATGTGACCTGAAACAATGTGGTCATGCTTATACTGTAAGACATGAAGACGAAGATCACCGTAAGCGGGAACATAGATCCGTTCCTGGAAACGAACATAACCGTCAGAGTCGTAGGAATAGGGCGGACTAGTGAAAGGCACGGAAACGCGCGGAGCACTGTAGGCTGTGGAGCTGGAATTAACTTCGAGAATGAAGTCAGAAGTGATAACAGGAATAGGATTCGGGGTTTTCGGCAGAAGCAGGATGACCGCAGGATCAAACGGGAGTGCCGCATGGATATTGTCGTGAAGCTTGACTATGTCAAGAATATGAGTACGACGTGCGCGGACGACCGGGAAAGTGTTCGCAACAAGAACACATGTCGCACACAGACTTGCCATGAGCTGTTCATGGGAAAAGATGGGGTGATAATTGTGCGGATTGACAGTCGCATAATCACTTCTCCCCTCCTTAGGGTAGATGTCCCATCATCTAGTAAAAGCGTCTGGCTTCACACCGAGGCAGCCAGGATGGAAACAGATGACAAGATTGAAAGCTGAGAGGTACTCGGACCAGCACACCTGATGGTGTGTAAGGACCTTCATAGTGGAAAAGTATTCGAGATTTTTGTGGTCTGTGACAACGTCTATGGGGTTGCCTGAGCCTTCCAGGTAATGACGCCAAGTCTTGAAAGCTTTGAAGATAGTGAGAAGCTCCTTGTCGTGAACATTGTAGTTGACTTCAGCGCCGGAAAAGGTGCGAGAATGAAAAGCAATTGGGTGGATCTCGCCGTTAGGCAAGCACGTGGAGAGAATCCCTGCGAGAGCATAGTCAGACACGTCAGTTTTGATGAGTAGCGGCGCATCGGGCAGCCAAGAAGTGAGAATGGGCGCTGTAGTGAACGCCGCTTCAACAGGTCGAATGCGTCCTGACAGGTGGAGCTCCAGGTCCAAGGCGCATTCTTGCGTGTGAGACGCGTGAGTGGAACACAGATGTCAGAATAATTCCAAATGAATCGGCGGTAGAAATTCGCGAACCCAAGGAAGGACTGGAGGTCTCTAACCTTGCGTGGACCAGGCCACGAGGTAATGGTTTCGACCTTAGTGGGGTCCATCGTGAGTCCGTCTGGGGTAAGGATGTAACCCAAATATTCCACCGTGTCGGTGTGGAAAGCACACTTTTCCGCTTTCGCGAATAGTTTGTGCTTCCGGAGGCGGTGCAGCACCTTGCGCACGATCGCGCGGTGCTGCGAGAGATCGCTGTTGGAGTAAACAAGAATGTTGTCGAGGTACACGATTACAGAGACATCCAGCATGTCACTGAAGATGTCGTTCATGAAGCGCTGGAATGCGGACGGAGCATTGGTGAGGCCCTCTGGAATGACCAGCCACTCGAACACCCTGTACTTCGTGTGGAACGCAGTCTTCCATTCGTCTCCCTCCGCTAGTCGCACGAGATGATACACATGGTGGAGATCGATTTTGGTGTAGAGACGTCCCTTGTGAGAGGTATCGAGGAGGTCATTGATGAGTGGGAGAGGGTAACGGTCCTTCTTGGAGATTTTGTTCAAATCCACAGAAGTCGCAACACAAGCGCAGCGAGCTGTCTTTCTTCTTAGCGAATAGGATGGGGGTGCCATGACTGGACTTTGAAGGGCGAATGAAACCGTAGTTGAGATTTTCTTGAATAAACGTCTGGAGTGTTTGTTGCTCGAGAGCCGAAAGGGAATACAGATGGCTATGAGATGGAGGTGATGCCCCTTCCTCGAGATCGATCTTCAGGTTGTAAGGGCGATGCTCGGAGAGCACCTGCGCCTTTTGCTTACTGAATACGTCTGCGAATTTGTGATACTCTTCTGGAACGCCCACGAGAGGATCATAAGGCGCGGTGCTTGACATGTTAGCGGAGCATGCACGGAAGCTTTTGTCGGATAACCAGAGTTTGTATGACTGAGTACCAGGATCTTTGAGGATGGCATGAAATGCATGTGTGCCCACGATCAAAATGTGCGGGGCACTAAGTGGTAATTCAGGACTAGGAGTTGGGGACAAATGCGGTGGGTTGTGTGGAGGGATTGGTGGTCTGTCCACGTCCGGAGCATCCTCGCAAGTCGTGCGTGGCGACCTTGCGGTACAGATTTCTGCCGATCAGCGGTGACAGATGGAACAGAGATTGGATTTACTGGCGAGATAAATGGATGTGCTGAAGAATCTGATGGGGGTGTACATGTGGGTGGGGCAGCACCACAAGACAGGGATGACATCATATCGGATGCGGATGTATCGTGTGTAGAGTGTCGGGGTGCTAGTCGGCTCAATGACCAGTCAATCTGAGGATTATATCGGACAAGCCAGTTATATCCAAGCACTACTTCACAGGACTTATCCAGATTAGTCACATAGAATGCGACCTTCTGATTCTCACCAGTGGGCAACAGGAATTCAAGATTTACAAGACTTTCCAAGACAGAGTTACTACTACCGTCAAAGAGATGCAACAGGATTTTAGCGGTGAGTGGCACCGCGGACAATAAGTGCTTAGGGATGAATCACGGGTCGATAAAGCAATGCGACAACCTGGAATCGATGAGAGCACGGAACGTGATTTTAGAGTTGGACACAGATGAAGAAGTAAGTGGGATGTAGAGCGTGTTAGGAGTGGGAAAAAGAGTGGATGCGCCAAGACGGATTCTGGCAATTGCACCTTCGGGTTCAGCGCAGCCCTCAGGTGGTGCCGAGGATTGAGGGCTGCTTAGGCATTTCCCACGCTCGGGTCCCATTCCACTTTGGCGCGTTGCGCCTCAGTGGTAATGTCTAATTCTTCTTCAAGTGCAGACTTGTGCTGTGACACTGCGGAACTTGGGTGTTTGCACGAGTGATAGAAATGCTCGGCGGAGCCACAGTAGAGACATTGCTTCTCCTCTTTGCGCAGCTCATACTCACTAGGATGTAAGTGACCCTCTTTGAGGTAAGGAGCTTGCTGAGGGACCAGATCGGATAGCTGGCTTAGCAATGATGGAGTGTTACTGATTGGCAATTCAGGGGATGGGGAACGGGATTTCCGTGCAGTGGCTATACATTGAGCCAGGGTAGGAAGTTTACCTGGACCATTTCGCAACTTGCGTTTTTGGACAGGAGTGGATCGAGGCATGAGATGATGAGAATGAGTGTGGAGTACAAGAATAATATCAGGGATTTCAGTCTAATAATACTGTTATGAACTGAAATACGTGACGCGAGGACGAGCGGGACAGAGTGCACAATAGCGGCAGCAGTGCGTGACAGTCTACAGTTGGCGGTCGGACTCGGCTTCAGCTACACGAGTTGGTGAGCTGCACCTCCCTGCGCTACTAGCGTGTCTGTTATTTCAAGTAAGGAGTTTGGTCATGCGGACTAAGGGAACTGAGAGCGAGAGCATGGAATCATTGTTGATTATTAGACTAAGGTTCTACACGTGCATAGCGAAGTACTTATACATCTAACTAACAGAAGTGGCATGTTCCTAAGCTATGAGACCATGTGGAGCCTAAGGCTAAGAATACGGGATAGGGGTGAGGTTTCATACAATTGGAAATGATAATACTAAGTATAGTTCGGCAAACGGAAAGACGGGACACCAGCAGGAATTGCATATACAAGACAGAGATCGAATCTTGGAGATAGCTGTTAGGGCGGAACAAGTGCAAGGCATCTGCGGGGCTGGTGGGATCAGAGAGTCAAGGCATGCTCGCATTGTAGAGGTGTGGAATGGGGTGCATGCGGATGCGCACGGGTGTACGGGAGTGCAGAACGAGAAGGGACAGGAATGGGAACAAGAATTGAAAGTAGGTGAAGGGCAGGGGTGTCGGCGAGGGGTGTGTGAGCGATCATAACATGGTGGTGTGGTCTCTGCACCTGTGTGAGAGAAAACAACACCCAATGAGTGAATGTCTAAAAATTCGGTGGTGCCTCAGTGCCTGACCCTTAGCACCACAGCGTCGAGAGGTGTATTTTGTAGAGCGAATTGGCCCACACGGTGAGCCCTGGTTTTCACCTGAAACGAAACGAGTGTGGTGGACAATGTCAAGACAATGTTGCCACTTTCGAAGTTGGAATTGCTTACGTGGATCGATGGCGGCATTAGAGCTGATGATAGGTGCCGGTATCAATGGAGTTTGATCAAGGAGGGCAGGATCAATGACCATAAATTAGATTAAAATGTTATGAGGAGCATGTAGAAATGAAACCATTGACATAGTGATACCCGCTAGTACTGAGACATTTTTTTTTGTGGGTGTGTCTACCTTCCCGATATGGCAGGAGCGACTTTTACCGCGTTTTCTGGGGAATCAAACAAGTCACAACATGGTTGTGAATCGCCCACCACTTCACACTTTTGGGACTGTGATCATGGGTAAAAGACTTGGCTTGAGGTTTCCGGGTCTCCCCACCCCCAAAAGTTAAGGTTCATGCAAATTTCAACATGTGCAAACAGTTCTATTCTTAGTCACTTCCCTATTCTGAGTCCATCTTTGAGCTGCTGCAGTTCTCATCCCAGGCTCATCCTCTTCCAACTTCCAATGACCATGACAGGAATATATCTCTGATTTGCTGATGGGTGTGTAGAGTTGCTCATCCAATCACCACCAGCTGTATGCATATGCCTCCATAGACCCCAGTCTGTGCTGCAAGGAGCCAACTGAAGGTTGGCAATGAGCAGCGCCCTGGTTCAGCAGTTAGACATGTACCTGTGACTATGTTCAAATTGAATATACATACTTATGTGCAAGCAAGGTTTATGCTGGTGCTGTTACGAACCGAGAAATGTGCAAGAAGGGACAGAGACGGAACGGATGACGGACAGACACGCGAGGTGATGCGAGCTGGAAATGGATTGCAACGAATGTAACGCTTGCTGTGCAAGCGCGGGAGCGTGCGCATGCACACGGGTAACAAGCGCGAACGGTTGCGGAAGGTGTAGCAGTAGTGCGAGGACATGAACGGAGTTGCGCGTGAGATTGAGCGCAGAGCGCTGATGCGTGGAGAGTGAAGCGCGAGGGGCGAAGCGGATGCGGAGGTGCTCACAGACGATGCTGTAGTGAATGTAAGCCTACTCGTCCAAGAGGGGAACATACACAGCTTTGAAGAACTGGTGGACATATGGGCCATTGGCTTCAACCATGCAGAGCAGGCCGGTTGCGCCCTGACCTAGCGACGGGCCCATATTTCGGAATTAAGAAGAGAGGATGACTAAGAGTAAGAGAGCGGACGAGACTGAGTTCAACGATGGATGTATTGCGGAGGACACGCACGGGAACACGCACGGACAGCGCAGGTAACGGACAAGTACAAAAGTATGAGCAAGTTAAGCTACAATGGAAAACAGGGTTGTATCGAAGTTGATAATAAAGCTAAAGAATAAGAGTGGGAGCTACAGGTATTTAACGAGCGCGAGAGCGCGAGGAAGCGCGGCGCTCCGCGATTATGTAAGGCGGGTACGGCATAACATAATTGAAATAGTAGTAAATGAATTTCAAATGAATGAATGAAATGAACTAAGATTACGGACTTGAAATAAGGATTGCAAATTCGGTTGCACACGGCATGAACCAGGATAAGTGCTAAGCGCGAGGCGAGAGCGCAGCAGAGCAGATCAGATAATGCTAGAGTCGCGTGGTGCGCGCGCGGAAATAGCTTGCACAAGAATAGATACGGGTTGCGATGCGAAACGAGGTTATTGCACGAAAACAGATGCACGAGGTGCGGGGAGCTCAGGAGACATGCGGAAGCGGAAGCGCGGCGCGCGACACGTGTGTGGGGTGCGCATGATGACGCTTGACTGCGCGGCGGTGCGCGGGAGCGCGGAGATCGCGGACGGATGGACTTTGACCATGGAGATAATGCAGGAGTGCTTGCACGAGCGTAGCAGCGTGTAGAGAGCAAAGCGCTAGCTGGAACGACTTGTAAGTTGGCAAGAGGGTTCTAGGGGGTGTAGGGGATAGTCACAGGTGTGACAGATGTCACGGGAAGCATAGGAAAATGCGTGACAATGAGGGGGGTAGTTACGATCATAACAGGTGCCTGCAACAGTCCTGTTAGGGCAACACCAAAATCCACTCACGGGATTCCTCGTGCGGGCTCTACAAGAAGTTCGGCAACAATCGCTAAGATGCAATCAAAGATTGATGGGAGAGTTTAAGAATAGACGGCTGGTTGATCAAAGGCTTTTCCGCACACTATTAATGATGGGAATCCTAAGAGAACACAACTGGGGTGCCTCTTAGTTATGTATTCACTTTATATACTATGTTACAGTTATTGTACATTATTTGAATACTGTTAAGAGGTCGTGCGCATACAGGCGCATACACTATTACTAATCACTGATGCGTGAGAACGTTTTTCTCATGATCGACTATTGAGCGTTATGGAGCGTAACGGGCTCCAATAAATACATAAAAATAAGGGAAAAATAATGAGAATGTATATGTGTCGTAACATTACCCCCTCTTTAGTCCTCGACTTCCAGGCGAGAAATTACAGAGTAATCGTGTACCGTGAAATTTTGATAAGGTCAGAATTTCAATTGTTCGTACTGCATCCTCCCAATCCTTCTCGGTGCTTCAGGATATTTATCGTAGAAATCGCATATAGCATCTTGCGCATTTCGACAATTATCCTCTGTCTCCCACGAATTATTTTCGTCTGTATAGCCTTCCCACTTTACTAAGAACTCCAATTTATTCCGTCGCAACTGTGAATCCAAAATCTCTTCAACTATATATTCTGATTTACCTTCAACTTCAATAGGCAGTTGTGGAGTGGTTTGTTGTCCCGGTATGGTAGGTGGTTTGTAGGGTTGTAAGCGTGAGACATTAATTGGCGCATCAATCATAAATGATGACGGCAATTTAAGTTCTACCACATTAGGCGAGATAATTTTAGAAATTGGGTAGGGACCAACGTGCTTCTCCATCCACTTCCTAGATGGTCGTGAGGTATGTAAATCCTTGGTGCTAAGCCAGACTTTATCACCAACTTGATATTTCGGCGCTTCAGCACGTGAACGATCAGCATAGCGCTTCATGTCATCACGTGCCTTATGTAAGGCCGCCTCTGCCTCTGTCTGCACATTCTTCAATTGCTGTACAAAGTCCTCCACTGCTTGTAACTTCACGTTCCTCCTTGGTTTGAATCCCATACGAGGGTTATATCCATAATTAGCATAGAATGGTGATACCCTTGTAGATGATTGGAATTTATTATTGTATGAGAATTCGGCAATTGCCAGCCACTCTGGCCAGCTTGTCGATAGTCAACAAACATCCTCAAATATTGCTCCAACTCCTGATTCATTCTCTCTGTCTGCCCATCCGTTTGGGGATGATATGCTGTAGATAATTTGGTTTGAATGCCCAAGATTTTATTAAGTTCCTTCATGAACGCGGCGGCGAATTGTGATCCGCGATCGGAAATTACTGTATTAGGTAATTTGTGCAATTTCCATACATGATTGCGATATAGGCGCGCTAAGCCTAAAGAACTTGTTTCCTTGGTAGTAGGGATTACATGAACCTATTTGGTGAAGCGGTCGCATACAACCAATATAGCGTCGTAGCCTTGCACTTCTGGAAG
>QMFE01013825.1:0-12915 GCA_003314665.1 Tricholoma sp. MG77 | reverse complement strand
AGTGTGTATGTTGCTTCTCTTGAGCTGTGTGACTACATGTAACATAGTAACATCCCCGGAAACTCCCGATACAGCATAGCCACATGGAGGTGGCTGTGGCCACCTCCTACATCCTGCTTATGTAAGTAATATCTAAACAAGTAATGCCCCCCCACCACTACACATCAAATCCATTACAACCCAACCTAAACCGACCTAAACCGAGGCACCAAATAGGGCCTAAGTGATAGATAGTACTGCTTCAACAACAAAAAAATTGGGATTTTTTTTATGAAAACACAATGAATATAGTAGATCAAATTTTACCAGTAAAGCCAGAGTGGACATCAGATGTGATTTGAAAGCTTAGTGTCACTGCGGTGTTGTGACAAGGATCGTCGGAACTTGAAGAATAGATTCAATATGACTACTTATGGCACTTCCTGCCATATCGCAAGTAGGAACTGGATCGCCGAACCCCAGCGTCTTCTTTTGAAGTTGTGAATTCACAAATGCCTTACCTTTTCCCCATAACACCTCGCCAGTGTCAGGGAGTTTCGGAATGACTCCTTGAGAGACCAAATCCTGAATACTTATCAACTGCTATTGGGATCAAAAGGAGTGAGATACGCACGGCTAAAGCTTGCCAAACCCAGTTCCGGCATCGCCATTTCGGGTTTTCCGCGAGTGAATGGGGCCTGCGAACCTGTTGAAGGATTTGCTCGAGTCGCGGGTCCCGGAACGCGTTCGAAACCTTTCCTAGGAGCATTACACCTTGTATACCGGTCGTCCGAGGGGTTACTGTCTTTGTTTCAAATTGCCAGGTTCTTTGTTCTTCATCGAATATAACGTGAAATAATGTTGCAGTGCGGGATGTTGGCTGTATATCTTTTGGCAGAAGAAGAAGACCGGTATGGTAGGATCCACTAAGTTCAGCATCATCTGGCATCGCGTAAAACGGCATATATAGGTAGCGTTCGTTTTGGCTGGAGGGACTCTGCGAGATACTACTGCCGGATGCAACGCTGGCCCGGGCTTTGATTCCAGAATTCCCAGCTGGAAAGCCAAGGGCGAAGATGGCCCCAAGAAGGATAGCCAAGAAGAAGGCAGATATGCGGACTCGGAAGCCTGAGTTAACCATAGAATTCTTGGATCGCTAGAAGGGATGGTAATGTGGAGTGTTCGATGGCACGCTCTGATTGTAAACGTTATGAGACGATGCTATAGCACCAGGCGACTGTACGACTCGAGACAGAGAAGGATGGGATGAAACTTTAGATTGGGGAATGTGGAGTGTTCAACGCCCCGGTTGTTATGAGGCGATACTATAGCACCAGGCGACTGTACGACTCGAGGCAGAGGAGGGTGGGGTGGAACTTTAGGTTGGGGAATGTGGAGTGTTCAACGCCCCGATTGTTATGAGACGATACTATAGCGCCAGGCGACTGTACGACTCGAGGCAGAGGAGGGTGGGATGGAACTTTAGATTGGGAAATGTGGAGTGTTCAACGCCCCGATTGTTATGAGACGATACTATAGCACCAGGCGACTGTACGACTCGAGGCAGAGGAGGGTGGGATGAAACTTTAGATTGGGAAATGTGGAGTGTTCAACGCCCCGATTGTTATGAGACGATACTATAGCACCAGGCGACTGTACGACTCGAGACAGAGAAGGATGGGATGAAACTTTAGATTGGGAAATGTGGAGTGTTCAACGCCCCGATTGTTAATGTTCGTTATGGGACAATACTGTAGCACCAGGTAAATGTATCGGGACACGATGACGAGGAAGGATGTCGGAATGAAACTTTATACTTCCTATCGAGTCACAATTGTCGGGTTTTTATACAGGCTAGTACCTGGTTATGGTTATCACTTTCCCGAACCGTTGATGCCATGCACTGCAAAACATTAGCTGAGTTGGAAGTCAAACTCTGAGACAAAAGTATCACCTAGTCACTGACGAGTCACAGGGTTTACAGTAGTGTGAATTTCCTCCAATTACAGCCTCGTGCCAGCGAAAGGTATGAGTCTAATCTCTCCTCGGTCACGTTCCTGTTCAACTTGAACCTCAAGCGCCAACGACCTAACTTGAACTCGCTCTCTCCATTTCATGCTCCATATTTGAGGCTCGGATCTCCGCAAGGCCCGAACTCTACCCCTGGATACTGAGGAAACTCAGCCTAACTCTCGGCTGAGGCTCGTCGTCACCCGCATTGGGATTTTGTTTCAGCCCCCTGGAGACCAAAGTCACCAACTCCTCCCGTCGCTCCCCTTCCCGTTCCCCGGCGTCTTCATAATATCCATCTTCTCGAGCAAGGCTTGGCCCGATCCTTCTCATAAGCACCCGCGTTCCCAAGACCGCTCCCACCTCGCACCGCTCTTCCCATGTATGTGTTCTCCTCTGAGTCAGAAGTGGTCTCCTTAGAAGTGACCATATTCAGAGATACATACATTATGATAAATAGGGGACTGGTCATTAATGCTGCTAGGACCACCTGTACTTGTTCTAGTTGGGCCATGGCTGGGGTATTATTTGGCGTTTTTGATCCGAGTCCCGATTTCAGACAGGGGACTTGAGCCAGAAAATTTCGGCTTTGTAGAATCCGGATGTTCCCGTCTGGCTAAATTTAGAATAGGCAGCGCGGCCCATTGTTGTAGTCGTTCCACTTCTTCATGGCCATCGTTCAATAAATTTTGAGAGCAATGAGTGAACTTGACTTTGAGGAGCTGGTCCAGCAACTTCATGGACTCTCATTAGGGTAGTTACTGTAGCGTTTTCGAGGCTGAAAGTTTCGACCTGATTTCGGCCTGATTTCAGTTTTGATTTCGATATCAAAAAGCTCCGAAAACAACCTGAAACCAGGTTTCAACTCTGTCCTAGAATCGAAATCACGATTTCGGAGTTTCAAATAAAGTGTTACACTGTAATTGCAACAGTGTGATGGTGTCGTTGGGTGGAATAACTATGCCCACAACAACAGAACAACAGCAGGCTGCAGATGCACTCCATAGAGCTGGTATGAACCGTGAACACCATAGGATGGGGTCGTAGGAAGGATTCGGGTATAGCTCAGTGGTACTGGGAGATAGTGTGAGAATGTGCACTGATGACTTAGCTGATGTTGGGCGAATGCAGAGCTATGCTAAAATACACAGTCTTGGCTTCAACCACTTTCCCAATAGGGTTGCACCTCTTGTTCAGTTTCTGGATGGACTGTAACTTTAGAGTGAGAACTGTGGTGGTTGTGCACGGACATGTGAAGCACGCATGAGTTGCAACAGGAGATGGACTTAATGAAAACGGGAATTCGGTGTTTGATGTTGATTTTCGATTACCAAGTGAGTTACAAGAAACTTAGCTACATTGTATTTAAGCTACATAGGAAGAGCAGCACTCCTTGCATGGAGTGGCATAGCTCAGATAACCATACTTAAATAAAGAATCATGACGAGCAAATAGGAAGGTGGATAATAAAAGCATGAGTGAGATAGTACTGAACTAGTAAGAGGACACATGCAGGAACATATTTGGATGTGCAGATTGTTTGGCGAGGGGGTAATACCACATGGACTTGCAATGGCATGGAAACAAGGCAGTATTGATGACCGAGACGAGCGCAAGGATGTGAGAGTGAGGGAGCGGCACAAGCGTGATATGCAAGAGCACACATGGTCGATGATGGACGAGCGTGCACTGCATGCATGGACATGCGTATGTGGGTTGCGCTCAAGTGCACAACAGATGTGCAAAGGCATAGCACCTACGGAATGATAGTAACATGATTTTCTGGAGTCGGGTAGTGTTATGTCCTGTGCAACCACACTCCATAACCCCTACCCAACTCCAGAAGATCATGTTACTATCATTCCATAGGTGCTACACCTTTGCACATCTGTTGTGCACTCAAGTGCAACCCATGCACGCTTGTCCGTCATTGACCATCTGTGCTCTTGCTCTCGCATATTGTGCTTGTGCTGCTCTCTTGCTCTCGCACCTTCACACTTGTCTCAGTCCTCAATACTACCTCGTCTCCATGCCATTGCAAGTCCATGTGGTATTACCCCCTCACCAAATGATTTGCGCACCCAAATACATACTTTCATGTGTCCTCTTACTTATTCAGTATTATCTCACTCACACTTTTATTATCTACCCTCATATTCGCTTGTCGTGATTCTTTATTTAAGTATGGTTATCCGGGCTATGCTGCTCTGCACAATGAGTGCCACTCTTCCTACGTAGCTTAAATACAACATAGCTAAGTTCCATGGAACTCACTTGTTAATTGAAAATCGACATCGAATACCGAATTCCCATTAAGTTCATCTCCTGCTGCAACCCACACGCGCTTTACTCATGCGTGTGCGCATGACTGCCACAGTTCTCGCTCCGAAGTTATGGTCCATCCATAAACTGAACAAGAGGCACAACCCTATTGGGAAAGTGGTTGAAGCCAAGACTGTGTGTTTTAGCATAGCTCTGCATTTGCCCAACATCAGCTAAGTTTTCAGTGCAAGTTCTCACGCTGTTTCCCAGTACCACTGAGCTGTACCCGATCCTTCCTACGACCTCATCCTACAGTGTTCCTGGTTCGTAACAGGTAGGGGTTATGGAGCATGGTTACACAGGACATAACAAGAGCTTTCCTTGTTAATCTTATTGCAGAGACAGAGGATACCTGTAATGAAAGGTATGATATGCAGCCATTATTGCACCGTTGACAGATCCATAGCAGTTTTGTAGCGGTTGAAATTTCATTCCATAACTATGGGTATCCTGATCAGAGCGTCAGGCTGGCCCATGCATGGTAGCACACAGCATCTGTGTTATTGTAACCAAGGACTATATCATCACAATATCTACTTTGATCAACTCTGAAAATTTCTGTGAGGAAGACCTAAAATATGCTAAGTAAGGACATGCATATGCTAATTTTTTGCCCCTCAAATATGCTAAAACCCAGACAAACCTTTGCAGGAGCTTCCCAGGGCCTCATCACCCTCAGCCTAAGGATTCACATTTTCCTTGATTTCTTTCTGGAGTTGGCCTTGGAAGCTTTCTTCTCCTTTTCTGCACAAGCTACTACAAGCTGGGCCTTGCAAAGTTCCAGATCTGAGGCTAGTTTACCGCTGGCCATACAGTGCTGAAGGACAGGGCTGCATACACGTCATGAGTGGATTTCAAAGTCCACAGGCATGCTGAGCTTGAAACCATTGCCAAGTGAAATCAGACTGTGAAATCAGAACACTGATTTTGAACAGATTTGAAAACACTGAAGTGAAATCAGAATTGAAATCAGGCTGAAATCAGGTCGAAATCAGCCTTGAAAATGCTACTGTGAACTACCCTATTTTTTTTTTCAAGGTTTGAAGTGGAAACAGATTGTTGATTTTGTCACCCTTGCTTCGAGGCTCAAGGATCCTATCTTGCTAGCTCAACCTGCTGGCATCTCTGTCACCAAGGCTCCTGCTGTTCTCCCACCCCATCAGGAAACTGAGGATGAAATGACAAGAAATTATTGTACAATGTATTACATGATATTATGCAAAATGTCTACAACATATGGAAGCCTTGTAGATTGATCACTAAAGTTTGTTAAAGCACAGTAGAGTTGACAAAATCCAGCTTGTCTGTAATACCTTTGCTTCTTAACTAAGCAGTCTCTCAGATATAGATTTTTATCAGTACAATGCATGAGAGGATTATGGAACCCACCAGGAATGGTGCAAGTGTGGAAATGGTCCACTAGGGCATGAATTATTCTACTTGTCTCAGATGGAAAGTCTTGACAGGAAGGATAGGACTGCAAAGAAAGAGATAGTTTTGAAGTGGATGAAACAACAGTTTTGATTGATGGGGACACAAGAATTTGTTGCTTACACCAGAAGTACCTATGAAGATAAATTACAGTGGGCTTTGTGCTTTGCATCAAGTCTAGATTACATATGGCTAAAACAAGAACTTTGAGTTATTGGATTGCCTTAATGGATGTCAAAAAAAGAGCTGAACTAATAACCACTGAGCCAGTTCTGCCAGACTAGCCCAGGTAAACAAGCCCTGGAGCTATTGCATCTTCATCACAGATCTCAAATACAGAGCCAACATAAAATATTTATCATGGTCATCTTGTGTTGGATGCCATATGTAGATCAAAGGTGCCTGCCATCAGAATATGAAGCCAGTATCATCTGGCCCATGACTTCAAAGCAGGACAGGAAGTATCAATGGATGTTTATATTAGACACCTTCCCAAAACCCCAAAGCATAGCCCAAGTTCCTAGCAGATGACAATTTTAGACATCTGACAGGACGCAAAAGAAAGCAGCTTGTGTGTCACAAACTGAAGAATTATAACAACATGAAAGACCATATAAGAAATTGGGTGCAGTGGAGCAGATGGTAAAAGAAAGTTGACAGGTCAAAAATTTGTACTGTTATGAGATGAAAATCTTGGGTAGATTTTCGAGAAGGAAGGGGCTGCGAGACTGGTAGAGCAACCATAATAAATGAAAGGAAATCACAAGCTTGTGTTCCCAGGCCATTCAGCAAAGAATGGAGTTCTTTATAATATCCTTGAAGACACAGGCATAGGACAGCAGAATAGAAGAAGTTGGGTATCTTGCCAGACATAGAAGCAGACTATTACACAGAAGAATTATGTGGACTGATCCTAGCTGCCTTCCACATCAATAAGTGGAAGCAATTGACATCAAGATTGACAGGCTGGTGACGATTAAACATTGGTTCAGACACATTGAAAATTGGCTACACATGTCACTACCTAAAACTTTGGCTGTGCTTATAATTATGACTGATTTTGTGCCTTGAGCACAGCCCTCTTCTCCTTTAGCTTTGCCAGTGCACTATTTTTCGTAACAGGATGTTGAGCAGAAGAGTAAGTAGGGAATATCTAGCTAATAGAGCCACATGAGAATTTTTTTGAGAAAATAGCTTGCAACTTGCCAGTTCCACAGACAATTAAAGCATCCACCTCATTTTTCTCATCTGCATCCTCAAGAAATTGAAGAATTCTATTGTAGAAATGTTCAGAATTGGTGATGGTATCTGACCAAGTGAATATTGCAGAAGACAATAACACAAATCTGACCTAGCAGAAGCATTTGGCTTGGACGAAGCAGATGTAGAAATATGATAAGATACCTGAGTGGCAACATATGCAATTGAAGCGATGGTGACCTGCATCATTCTGTGGATATGGGCGTTTCCAGAGTGTGTAGCTTTAGGCTCTTTTTCAACAGAACTTGGCAATGTAAATATGTACTTATTGTAAGAACCTTATGTTCCAAGCTGGGACTTGATACTAGCAAGAGAAATCCGAAGTTGTTATAAGCATAAAACATTGTGCAGGTAAAAGAGGCTACTAACCTAGCAAGGGAAATCCAAAGAGAAAACCCTAAGGACTTCCCTGCTAGGGGACTACTCTTATATACTGTACTACATGAGGCAGACATGTACAGAGGGTCCTAAGGACACATCAGACAATAGGGGCCCATTGTGGAGCTGTCACATGAGGCAGGTATGGGAGCCGAGTAAGGCAGTGAGCTTTGAAGTTATTTTGCAAGCTTTGAAGTTGTTTCATGAGCTATGAAGTTGTTTTGCAAGCTTTGAAGTTATTTTGTGAGCTTCAAAGTTGTTTGGTGGTGTTCATACATCCTTCCTGTCCCTTACATCCCCCCCCTTTTAAGGCACAGTGTCCCAATGTGAAAAGTCCTGTGCTAGGGGGTGGTGCTGCTGGAGTTGAAAGCCCATACATCTGAAAGCCAGAGTGCTAATGCATTTTGGAGCATTCAGGTGGTCTGTAAGTCTGCCCCACCACAGACTCATGACATCCAAACTAATACACATCACTGTTGGCCCCCAATTGGCACCCCAAGTCTGCCTCACTACAGACATGCAGCATCACCAATACACACCCACTACAGACCCACAACATCACTAATACACATCACTGTCAGCACCCAATTGGCATCCTGATCCCAAATACCAACTTACCCAACCATCACTCCTACACCATCGACAATACTAATATTGATGACTCCATAATCACAATCATTGGGCCCTGCTCGGCACTGGACAACCATCACTGACAACATCACTGACATTCCTGACAATGCATCACTGCCTGAACAACCTATCATCTACAAGACAATGGATGAGCCCAATGTAGCTCTCAAGAAACACACAGTGCGCCTGATGCAGCCTTTTTTACTTACATGGTCTCAAGGTTGCACCTATATAGAATTATTTTATAGATCTCTAACCTTCGTTCCCACTTTTGTGCAATGAAGGTATATGTAGTAAATACTTATTCTTTCATTTGTAGTAACTCATGTTCCCACTTTTGTGCAACAAAGATATATTGACCCTGTCTGACTAGCCCACCTTAGTGTTGGTTGCCTAACCTGGCTCCCTTCCACTTTTTTGTTTGACACTGACAATGTTCTTCAATCCCTAACAAACCCACCCTGTCTTGGCAACCATCTACCCTCACACCACTCCTCACACAGAGTACGAGAAGACACTTTGTTACAAACTGGGGAATGTGGGGGACAGAATGGATGGAGAATGGATGGGCATGAGGTAATGTGAGCTGGAAACAGATTGCAACAAATCTATCACTTGCTATGTGAGCATGGGAGTGTGCACATGCACGCAGGGAACAAGCATGAACAGTTGTGGAGAGTGTAGCAGTAGTGTGAAGACATGAACAGAGTTGCATGCGAGATTGAGTGCTGAGCGCTGATGCACAGAGAGCGGAGCACAAAGCAGATGTGGAGGTGCTTGCAGAAGAAGCTGTAGTGAATGTAAGCCTACTCGTCTAAGAGGGGAACATACATAGCTTCAAAGAACTGGCAGACATATGGGCTAATGGCTTCAACCATGCAGAGCAGGCCAGTTGTGCCCTGACCTAGCGACAGCCCATATTTCAGAATTAAGAGGAGAGGATGACTAGGAGTAAGAGAGTGGATGGGACTCAGTTCAACAATGGATGTATTGCGGAGGTTATGCATGAGAACACACATGGACAATGCAGGTAATGGACAAGTACAAAAGTACAAGCAGGTTAAAGTTACAATGGAAACAAAGTTGTTTCGAAGTTGATAACAAAGCTGAAGAATGAGAGTGGGAGCTACAGCTATTTAACGTGCATGAGAGCATAAGAAATAGCAGTGCTCCGCAATTATGTAAGGCAGATATGGAATAACATAATTGAAATAGTAGTAAATGAATTTCAAGTGAATGAGATGAACTAAGAATATGGACTTGAAATAAGGATTGCAAATTCAGTTGCACATGGCATGACTCAGGATAAGTGCTAAGTGCGAGGCGAGAGCACAGTGGAGCAGATCAGATGATGCTAGAGCCATGTGGTGCACACACAGAAATAGCTCACACAAGAATAGATGTGGGTTGCAATGCAAAATGGGGTTATTGCACAAAAATGGATGCACAAGGTGCAGGGAGCTCAGGAGACATGCAGAAGCAGAAGTGCAGTGTGCATGATGACATTGACTATGTGGTGATGCACAGGAGCACGGAGATTCCAGACAGGTGGACTTTGACCATGGTGATAATGCAGAAGTGCTCACACAAGCATAGCAGCATGTAGAGAGTAAAGCACTAGCTGGAATGACTTGTAAATTGGCAAGAGGGTTCTAGGAGGTGTAGGGGATAGTCACAGGTGTGACAGATGTCATGGGGAGCATAGGAAAATGTGTGACAATGGGGGGGGGGGTAGTTACAGATCATAACATGCTTGCAGGAATCAGGAATCACCACTGAACTTGAGACACTACCAACTACGTGTCAAAACCCTGAGTCAATCCACCCAGAATTCCCACTGTCATTGCTGTCCTCATTCACCGATACTGACCCATCCACTGACGAAAGTATCGCCACCACCAACCACTACCACTCCTGCTGAGCCGCAACACCTGCCACTTGAACTGTCATGTCCACCACTACACAACCCCTTGCTAAAGTGAAGGTCACCAAGATGAAGGAATGTCCAATGCTTACTGCAGGAAAAATTGCCCCCCTCATCATACAGTCTTGGACCTTGGCATGCAAACACTACAAGAAGCACAGCAGAAAATGGATGCTGAGATAGTCAGCTACATTGCCAAAGGGATGTTCAAGCTGCACCTGTTACGATCACTCACATACCCCTCACCGACACCCTACCCTTCGCCTACCTTCAATTCTTGTCTTCCATTCCTGTCCTTTCTCATTCTGCACTCACATGCGCCCACATGTGCTCCAGTCTGCATCTATGCAATGTGAGTATGCAGTGACTCTCTGATCCTGCTAGCTCCTCAGACACCTCACACTTGTCCCTGCACTCTCTCTGTCTAACAGCTATCTCCTAGATTCGATCTCTGACTTGTATGCACAATTCCTGCTGGTGTCCTGTCTTTCTGTCTGCTGAACTATACTTAGCATTATCATTTCCAATTGTATGAAACATCACCCCTTATCCTGTATTCTTAGACTTAGCTCCACATGGTCTCATAACTTAGGAACATGCCACTTCCATTAGTTAGATGTATAAGTACTTCATTATGCACATGTAGAACTTCAGTCTAATAATCAACAATGATTCCACATTCTTGCTTGTTTCCCTTAGTTCGCACAACCAACTCCTCACCTGAAATAACAGACACACTAGCAGCCCAGTGGAGTAGTGTGTGTGGGCACACCCACTCCAGTAGTCATGTGACCATGTAGTCAGTAGAGTGTCACGCATGTTGTAGTCACACATCCGATACTATCACTGTCCCTGCCATAGCTATAGGCAGGAGACTTGCTATGTCTCCATCTTGGTGATGAAAGTGTGATTTGATGCATGCACTACTGCTATTGCTCTTTTCTCATCACTTTTGCTTTTATCTTTGCATGCCACATCATGATGTGCATCACTTAGTTTCAGTCTCATTTAGCCTCTCAGCCTTCAGCCCTGTTTCTTCAGTTCACAGCCAGCTTTAGCCTATCAGCACCAGCACCAGTTATCCCAGTCCCCAGAACCTCATTCACAGAACCATAGAACCAGAACCAGTCACACAGAACCAGAACCAGTCACAGAACCAGAACCAGCCTATCAGTTTCTTTTTCAGTTATTATGTTACCCTTAGTATGCCAGGTCCAGGACAAGGCAAACAAGCCCAGAAGAAGAAATGGCACAAGAACATGCACCTGAACACGAATATTGTGGCCGTAAATGCTGTAATGATGGCATCGAGTGCATCAGCTCCAAGTGCAAAAACAGCCATGCCAACATTGTCATCACATAGTAACGACACAGCTGCAGTAATGGTACCAAACACTCGCCTACATGCAACTGTTCAATCAACTACAAACAATGCTGAACTACTTGTGAACACTGCCTGCTCCAACAACACACAGTCTAGCACCTTGATGATTCCCACTCTAAGTACTATGGATGAAATCAGCCGCTTCTGTAACCCCATGACAGCCAGGTCAACCGCCATCATATGCAATAGCCTACTGCGGAGCGTCATGCTAGAGCTCCTGGAGAACGCAAAGGTCAGAGCCTTTGATGAAGGAAAGGAGGAGGGCTACTATGAGGGATATGAGGAAGGAAGGTACTTGGCCAGTGAGGATGAACAGAATGATGTCTTTGAGACATTGAGGAGGGAGGATGATGAAAAAACACAAAACACCGCATTTGAGCAAGGGAGAAAGGAGGGAGAAGAACACGGGAGAACAGCCGAATGGGAGACCTGCAAGATCAAATACAGGCTAGTGGCTAGGGTAACAACTGACTTGAGCACCCAGACTACCTACACCACCACCACCACCACCAATGCTGTTATGCAGATAACACCCAACGACAATCCGCCACGTCTGCTGAACGATGTGGGGACGTCTACAGAACCACCCAGTACCTGCGAGATGGACATACAAGCCAGTGACAGGCCTCAACCCGTTCCTCAGCCCTCTAACCTGCACCTCGAGATCCCCAGCACTGCTGCCACGTCACCACTGATGACGCCCACACAGCCCCCATCAATGTTGCCAACATTGTCAACAACAGCTACCACCACTCCATCCCCCACTTCAGAACCACCATCAGGCACTGGATACCAGGCCAACCCACTGCCTCCCAGCTGAGTTCCCAATCTTGTTTTGCACCCTGAGCCTCCCAGTGCCACTGCCACATCACTGCAGTACTTTACTGTCCCCCACGTAATCCGCGCAGACTCCGCACAGACTCCTAGTTGTGCATGGAATCTGAGTGGAGTCCGAGTGAAGTCCTAGGACAGTCCAAGCAAATTGTAATTGGACAAATTTTACAACTAATTAGGCATGCTGTCCGAGCTGAGTCCTAGCTCTACTGGACTTAGTGAAATTTTCGCAAAGTGCACACAAAAGAATGTGTCAACAGCAAGAATTGAACCACTGGCCTTGGCATCAGAGACCACATGACCAAGCACTCTACCACCTGAGCTACATGGTCATTAATAATAGCTAATATAAATGCTATTTATGTCATACTTACAAACAGATACTTTTAAAAAAAATTCTCTGCCACTCACTTCGAGTGACAGAAAAGATATTATAATACTATTATTAAAAACATTGCCCCCCTATTGTAGAGGGGGGCGGCATCTAATAATTAACAAGAAAATGCCGCCGTCTCGCTGTAGAGTGAGACGGCGGCTGGCTGCGTGGACGTGGGTTGCCTGTAAGTCCCTCCCACCCGCGCCATCCCAGCTGTGCCCCTTTCTGCCCCGCGAGCAGTTGCTCGCGGCAGCAGGTGGGGGTGCTGGTGCTGGTGGCCCTCATCCCCCTGTCCTCGCCGGTGTCACCTCCTCGTGGTCTTTGTCCCTGCATCCTCGTCCCCTCGTCCTCGTTGTCACCCCTCGTCCCTGTCCCCTCCTCGTCGTT
>QMFE01013785.1:0-10657 GCA_003314665.1 Tricholoma sp. MG77 | reverse complement strand
AACCAGATGATTTTTATTCTTTTTCAATAGCTATAAAGGATGAAAATTCTACCCAAAACAGATTATTTTCTACTCAATTCCTTCACCTCAGTGGCTGGAATACTGGATGATTTTCCACACCTGAGGGTCTCACAGTGACAGGCTGTGAAGGAAAACAATGTAATGGGAGCCATCCATACAAGGGAAAGGGGACTTCAAATGGCAAACACAGTGCCTTACATGCATGAAAGGGTGATACACACAACTGCAATAATAAACCAACATTTCATGTCTACCACATAAACAATCACTGCCAGGGCATAAGCAATCGCAGCACTGCAACAAAGTCACCACAACCAGCCATGCAGAGCCAATACAGCACAGACAAAGCATGTAAGTCATACCCAAGTATGGGCAACAGAATACACTGCTAATGCATAGAACAGGCTATGTGCTCAAACAAAGTGCAGTTGAAATGGCAGGGGATGAAGAACACACTGGACTGATGGCAATGTCCAAGGTAAGCACAATGACAATAAATAACATGGAGCAACCAGCAATACAAATAGGATTCGACCACATTCTGGGACACCAGAAAAATTCAGCAGCTCATCAAACTGTCATCATGGCAAATTGTAAAGTGAGTCAAAGACAGTGGTGACATTGAAGAAGTCATATTCATGATACAGGGGATCATCAAGTCAAAAGAGTTACCACCATTCACAGAGAAACTAAGGTACATGGCACTGACAAACTGAAGGAGGCAAATTTCATAACAAATACACCAAGGATGCCAGCATCACGGTACAAATATCTGCATCAGAGCTTAACCCTTATGGGCCATGGAAGCCTTGCATTCTCTAGTGCATTGCAGGGAGTCAAGGAAATACACAAACAATTTGACTGGCAGTTCCCAGAAGGCACACTGGAGGCTAGGGCAGAGGATAGCTCAGTGGATGCATATATGGAAAGTATTGATCTGTCAAACAGATATCTGACTCCAGCTAGTGAGGTGGGTGGGATGAAAGGCATTCCATTCCAGCCAGGGGTGAATCCCAAAGGCATACTGTGGAGCATGGCACAAGGGGAGAGGACATGTGCATATATCCACACAGAGGAAAACAAAGTTCAATATTACACTGCTCACTGAGATGGCACTAGACATAGGAGGTGCATAACACACCGAAGATTCACCAAAACAAGACAAAAAAACTGCAGGTATGAAACATGTGAGCCCCAAATGTTTCAAGTCAGGGACATAGTGCAGACACAAGAATCCTTTGTCATCATTCTGATAAGAGGAGGCAAATGCAAGATGCTTTCCATCCTATGCTTGATAGCACTCATAAACAAGTGGTTCAGCAAGGTTGTCAACAGAGTGGAAAAGCCCAAGCAAGGTGCAGGGACAAAACTTGCCTCAATTAAGTGGTGAGTAGGGTATGGACAACCAGAGGATGAGCCAAGCCATAAAAAGATAAGATGCAGGTAGACAATGGGAACAGAAATGGTAGTCTTGCACATTCTGGGTAGAAGAGAACAGCCACCTAGTAGTTGTACCACCAAACAATGGAAAACATGCTATAGTCCAAGTGTCCAACAGTCCAGAAAAACTACATGAGGTGAGACAGAGACAAGAGAATCAAAGATTACACGAAAATTATGCTGCAAAAACACATCATCACTATATACAAATCAAATCAAAGATAAGTGTGTAGTATATCCAATTTGATTTAAGGTACTTAATGTTAAATCGAGGTAAATTCGGCAATTGCCATGCATCGCTTATCATAAGGCCATCAAGGCCATCAGTCACATCATGGCATATCCAGCAAGTCTGTACTATTTTACATCAATCCTCAGGCCTCAACAGCAGGAGGCTGGGCAGTTATGGGACTCCCACATTGAATTCATACAGCATTTACATGACTTCTAAAAGCACTGTATTACGGTATGTACATGTAAGCAATAACTAACTCTTAGGCATGGCATGGGAAGTGTAAGGGGACAACCCCCAGGTATATATAGGTCCCTACCCATTGTTTATATTTCCTTTTCATTCCTTTTTATCCTACCTTATTCCCCTTATTTGGTATTGTTTACCTACAGCCCTATTATGGGCAACTGGTAGTAGTAGAGATACCTTAATCCAACATCTAAGATTTACCCCAGTATTACTGCTTTATAGCCTTGACAGTCTGTCATTACATAGTCTTTATAGACTCCCTGTGCCCTTGTGGCCCCTGGTACCTATGTGCCCCCTGTGTCTCCTCTTCTTCTGGGTCTTGCCCTTACAGGAAGCTTGTTGAAATTTTTATTGTAAAGACTGCATGTACAGAGAATATGCTGCCAAAAGGGTAGTAGAACTGTTGGAGCAGGTCATCATCTATTAATTGCTGCCCAGCTCAGATCCTTGTGAGAAGTGGCTCTCACCCATTAGCGGGTATGATTATTAGATCAAGGTACCCATCACCCAGATGCAACTGAATTAAGAGCATGCCAAATAGCCAAGCTTAAATCAAACTTGCTTGCCCTGCATCAAACTGAGAAATGAACTGATTTTTCTTAAATCAAGTTTAAATCAAGCTTAAATTGAATTGGTTCATGCTAAATCAATCCAGGATAAGTTACTTAGCCCTCAAATCAACACTTATCTCTCACTTATCCCCTGAGCCTGGGGTATAATCAGCTTCAGTTCATGAGATGGGGGTGCAAGGGCAGGCAAAATTTATATGGCAACTGAGACTGTTTCATTTGTAGCAATAAATAGGCAACAAATTATTTATAACTCTCCAGGTCTCCACTGACTGGCACAAGGGGACCTTGAGATGTGACACGAGTCTGTGTGAGGAGGCACACATGGGCAATGTTTTGCATCAGACCCTGACAGCAAATAGCCGATGCTGGCTGATGGCTGCTTAGTCATCTGATCACCCTTAAAATGTTCAGCATATCAAGTTTAAAGGTCCATTTACACAAGTCCAATGGTGAAGGTTTCCAACAACGTGAGACGAATGCACTGCATGCACACCACAACACCTTACGGACTCAGTCAACAGCACTGCATGCACACCATAACGCTTTATGGTCATAGACAGCTCTCACAGAGCTGTCTTTCCTCACTATATTATTTTACTCCTATTTATAGGGTAATGTTTCCATACAGTAAGACAAACCCCTTTCCTTGGGGTTTCTTCTTGTTGTCTCACTCGTACACTTGCATAGCTTTTTGCTCTTCAATAACAGTCATTGTTCCTCACATGTCCAATGCTCATGCCAACTATTTTGGACAATCACAGCCTCATACCCTCCCAGAGGGAGATGGAGAATGGAGAATCAGAACAACCCAACTGAACCAGACATTGCTTTCACAGCTGTCAGATGATCCCAGTTACACAGAGAACAACAACCAGAGCAGCCTGGAAGAGAACCAGACCCAGAATTCGGAAGAGACCTTGTCACAAGAATTGAAGTACTCATTCAGGACTTCAGAGATAAGAAAGTGGCCAAGATTGAGACTCTATACCAAATCCTGCGAGTTGTCCAAGAAGCAGATGTCAACAAGCCTGTTCAATAAGGAGCTCTCAACCAATATGCCAACCAGGTTGATCTCATTGACTCACAGCAATGAAATGCTGAACAACAAGGTGAGCATGCAGCACATCTTACAGGAGTCAGAGTTGGACAAGCCACATCTGGACAACAAGATGGGGACAAGTGTCCACGGAGAGGACATGAGTGCTGAGAGAGATCAGATGAAGATGAAGCAGGGAGGTGTTATGTCCTGTGCAACCATGCTCCATAACCCCTACTTGACTCCAGATAATCATGTTAACATTGTTCTGTAGGTGCTATGCCTTTGCACATCCGTGCGCACTCGAGCGCAACCCACGCATGTATGTCCACACATGGAGTGCACACTCGCCCATCATCAACTGCGCACCCTCTTGCTCTCGTCTATCATGCTTGTGCCACTCCCTTGCGCTCATCTCGGTCATCAATACTACCTAGTTCCCATGCCATTGCAAATCCATGTGGTATTACCCCCTTGCTGAATGATCTGCACATCCAAATACATTTCTGCATGTGTCCTCTTACTTATTCAGTGTTATCACACTCACACTTTTATTATCCACCCTCCTATTCGCTCATTGTGATTCTTTATTTAAGTACAGTTATCCGAGCTACGCCACTCTGCACATGGAGTGCTGCTCTCCCTCTGTAGCTTAAATACAATGTAGCTTAGTTCCTTGTAACTCACTTGTTAATCGAAAATCGAAAACCAACATCAAACACTTTACTCCCATTCCCATTGAGCCATTAAGTTCATCTCTTGCCGCAACCCGCACATGCTTCACTCGTATGTCTGCACGCTCACGTTGCGCTCATCTACACTCGTCCACTCTACTCATGTGCCACTCTCGTGTGTGTGTGCACGACTGCCACAGTTCTTGCTCCAAAGTTACGGTCCACCCAGAAACTGAACAAGAGGTGCAACCCTATTGGGAAAGTGGTTGAAGCCAAGACCGTGTGTTTAGCATAGCTCTGCGTCTGCCCAACATCAGCTAAATCCTCAGTGCACATTCCTGCACTGTTTCCCAGTACCGCTGAGCTGTATCTGATCCTTCCTACAACCTTGTCCTTCCTGCATTCTGGTTCATAACAGGAGGTTCTTGTGCAACCTCCAGAGAGAACTCATGAAGAAACATAGACATCAAAGCCCCACTGACTCTTCTGACTTGGATGACAGATCCACCTCAGGGAAGAGAGAGGGAGAGTCTAACAAGAAGAAATGCATATACCAATCTCAACTTCCATGGTACTCAGTTGAGGCCAATGCTGGAAGGGAGCTGGGTTACAAAAGGTCTATATCAGGGGACCTTTAGATCATGTAAGTAAAAGGCCACATCAGGTGCGCTGTGTGTGTCTTGAGAGCTGTATCAGGCTCATCCATTGTCTTGTGGAGCATTGGTTGTTCAGGTAATGATGTCAGTGACACGTCATCGGGAATGTCACTGGTGTTGTCAGTGGTGGTTGTCGGGTGCCGAACAGGGCCCGACTATTGCGATGATAGAGTTGTGGATATTGGTGTAGTCGTGGATATTAATGTTGTCAATGGTATAGGAATGATGAGTTGGTATTTGAGATTGGGGTACCGATTGGGGGCTGACAGTGAAGTGTATTAGTATGGATGTCATGAGTCTGCAGACTTACACCCCTCCCCACTTGAAAGAATTGTGTGGGTTTTCAGACCTCTGTTTTTCATCTTCCCATCTGTCGAGGGCATCTGTGTCTGCCATTTCCAAGCCAGGGTGCCATTCATCATGTTCTTTTCCATATCCTTCATATCGTACAAGATATTGTGTGCCTTGGCCCCACCGACGGGCATCCACAATTTTGTCGATATACCACTCTTCGGTGCCATCCTCAGTGACTATGGGTCATGGCTGAGTTGGTTCATGGTCAGGGAAGAGGAGAGGGTCATTGGGGATATATCTTCTTAGTAGGTGGGCATGGAAACCAGGGAAGGTGTTAGGGTTGTTGGGTATTTTGAGGGTATATTCAGAGCGTTCTGGGAAGGCATGTGTAATGGTGTAGGGGCTGTCATTTTTTGGCATGAATTTGGCAACACAGGTTTTTCCTTTGCATTTGTAGTTGTGGCAGCGATTTTTGGTGGAAAGCATAACGAGGTTGCTGATCTTGTAAATGTCTTCTGGTGCACGGTGTTTGTTGGCGTGGTAGGCCTGATGGATTTTGGCGGCGAGGAGGTTGTCTTGTGCCTCTTGGACATTGAGCACAACCCATGTTATTATTTCATGAGCAGTAGTTTGTTCGGTAGTGGCATTTGTGGTGAGTGGGATAATTCGTGGGGACCGCCCGGTCTTCAGTTGGAAGCCAGAGAAGCCAGTGGACACATTCACAGTATTCATGATGGCAAAATGTATGTGGGGGAGTTTGGCAAACCACCCCTTTTGGTTGTTGTCAGTGTGGTATCTGATGGCTTGGTTGACAGTTTTGTTTGTCTGTTTGCTACTGCCATCAGTTTCGGGGTGGTAGGACGTGGACATCTTCAGTTTGATGCTGGTGAGCTTGTGGAGGGCTGTCCAAAGTTTGGCAGTGAAGAGCAGGTCCCAATCAGAAACAAGGTGTAGCATCAGACCATTTTCACAATACCATTCGTCGAAAAGCACGACAGCAATTTGGGCGGCAGTGTCTGTGGAGTGGGTAGTGGTGATGTGGATGCATCAGGAAAACTACTTTTGGCCTTGGTTGCTTTGAGCAACCTTGAGAAGCCCTGAAGGCTAAAACATATTTTGTTAGCAATTATTGATATGTATATGTGATCATATGACCTACTGACTTGTATTACTAATCACTATTCAATATTTTTAATGACTTTGCCCCAGCTGCCTTGACAGCCTTGATAGCCTTGAAATGCTTGGAAAGGTAATTGTGATTAGTAATACAACTCAACAGATCATGTGACATTATATCTATATTAATAATCATTAATACAAAATGTTTTAGCCTTCACAACATATCAAAGCTTCTCAAGGCAGCCAAAGCAGTCAGGAAGAAGTTAAAAGGTTTTCTTGATGTGTTGGCCCCGAGTGGGTCCATCATGGTCAGGATGGTGTCTTTCCCATGTTCCTCAGGGAGTGGCCCAATGAAATCTAAAGCCACTGTGTTGAAGCGGTCATCAGGAACTGGTGGGTTTGGAAGTGCAAATTTTGTTTTGTTGACATTTGGCACATGATGGGATGTATGCATTCTCGAGGTCTCGGTGCATGTTCAGCCAGTAGTAGGAACCCCGCAAGGACTCGTAGCTTTTGTTGAAGCCAAAGTGTCCAAGTGTGTCATGAGCAAGGTTGTAAAGCAGTTTGCAAACATGTAGGTCACATGGGATTACGAGTCAGCATCCGACATAGAGGAGTTTATCGGTGAGGGTTGCCCCTTTGATGCTCCCCATACTGATGTCTTTGGTGAGCAGTTTGGCAAAGTCATCTGTTTCATAGCCAATGATGATTGCATCAAGGAGCAACTGGTCAGCAGCAATGTTCAATATGCCCGTGATAGGTGGGGTTGGTGCATTGCATGTGTATGCTATTGCACAGGCTGCTAGGCAGGCATCAGGAACCACAGCAGGCATCCAAGATAAAGCATCAGCGGTGGTGTTCAATTCACTGCAGATGTAGGTGATGGAATAGTCAAGGTCCACAAGCTTTGTTGTGAGGGGTGTCAGTATGCTTGTATATTCAGCTAGTGCTGGTAGGAAGGTGGCTACATATCTGGTCAAGCCCAAGAAACCCCTGACATTGGTGGCTGTTGTTGGTTGGGGCCAGGAAGTGATATGGTCAGTTTTGCAGGGATCGGGTTTTATGCCAGTCCCTGATATTATGTGTCCAAGGAAACATAACTTGGTGGCAAATAGGTTAGACTTCGCTTGGTTGCAGTAGATACTGACTTTTCAGAGGGCCTCGAGAATTGTGTTACAATTTTGTTTGTGCTCTTCCATGGTTTGTGACCATATAATTATGTTGTCAAGGTACACATGGCAAATTTTGCCAATGTGTTCTCTTAGCATGTCGGTCATCCAATGCTGGTGTGTTGCTGGGGCATTGCAACGACCTTGTGGCATGATGGTCCATTCATAGAGACCCCACGGCATCCTTACAGCAGTGAGGTGAATGTCATTGGGGTGTACTTGTGTCTGGAAGAAGGAGTTCATCATGTCCATTTTGGCAAATACTTTTCCTTTACCGCAGTCGGCTAGTATGTTGTCAATGCGGGGAAGGGGGAAACTGTCCTGCACGGTATTGCCATTGAGTGCCCAATAGTCATTCACCCAGCATGGAGGGACTGTTAAGTCTGGTACTCCAGCTATGTATTTGGGGATGCAGAATGCCAGTGAGGCATATTCGGAGGAGGGTGGTCATATGTGACCAGCTTGTAAGTGTTCATCTAGTAGTTTCTTCCAAGACTCTTGGTACTTCTTGGGGGCTGCATATTCTTTGCTGTTATTGACCTTGGTTGGGTCTTTGAGGCAGATGCAGTGAAACATGTGGCCAGGGACGTGGTTGGTAGTGCTGGGAAGTCACGTCGGGAACCAATCAGCAAATTTGCTTTTCATTTTGTCATCTTTGGCCTTGAGTACCTCTTGAAAGGTGAGGCCCTCAATGTGTTCCCGAACGGCAGCCATGATAGGTCCAGGGAGGAGGTATCCTGCAAGTGCAGGTGCCCCTGTCTGTTCGAGAGTGGGTAGTTTTGGGACCTGAACTTTCTTTGGGGTAGGTGGAGGGCTGAGCAGGGATGAGAGGTGGATTTAGGAGGTCATAGCCAGAGCATTTGTCGATGGCTGTTCACTCATGGGAGTCTATCACAATTTGTTCTGATGAAAGAAATGGCATTCCTAGTATAATGGGGAATGGTAGTCCCTTATTTACTTTCATCCTCTGAACCCCCGATTTCCATAAGCCATCCTTCGACTGTAATTCCAACTTCATGTATCCCTCGCAGATGAGTGGTAATTGTGATAGTGAAGAGAGATTGTTTTCACTGGCAGGGAGTGGGTACCATCAGAGGCTGAGGCAGTTGCAGAGTTCTGAGCTAATCACTGTGGAGGGGGCACCAACATCCATTAGTGTATGAATGGGGATCAGGAATTCAGTGATGAGGGGACCAGTAGCAAGTAAGGTCATGTGGAGTTGTTTTATGGTGAAGGGGACATCAACAAAGGGAGGGATGTACAAGTCGGTTTCGTTGTCAACCTCATTTTCTCTGATAGCCACGGTGGCTGTTGGTGCCATGAGCATCACATATGTGGATGGGTCAGGCCAGGTATTTGTGTCTTTCATTGGGCACTCATCGAAGTTATGCCCAACACTGAGTTGATGGCACCATGTACATCCTGTGTGGTTAGGGAATAACATGGGTATGGTGACAACTGCAGTGTTCAGGTCATGGGGTCTGCAGGTATGGGTACAGTATTAGAAATTGCTGACCCACTGATTACTGTGACCCTTGGCACGGTATCATGGGTTGGCACAGGTTAACACAGCAATAGCCAAATGTTGCATCAATCATTGATCACCACGCTTCGTCAATAACTTCTCTACCACCACCACCACCACTCTGTTAACACCCCCACCCAAGACCCATGCCAGCACACCATCAAACAATGATGTGCATGGGCCCAAATGACAATAGATGTTGTTTGGCCGGCAGGTAAGTTTTTTAGTGCTTGTTTCTTTTGTTTTGTTTCAACTAACTTAGCTTTTCATTAATTATAGGTTTTACTGTCTTACAACAACACAACAACCCCAAAACGACCGAGGAGCCAACCCAGCACCCACCCCCACTGCCATGAGCAGGGTGGACCACAGGTGCTATGGACAACAACAGGGCCAGCCACCGCAACATCGCCCCCAACCACTGCTGCAAGCAACTGCTCATGGGGTGGAGATGGGGGCCCAAAATGACGACAACCAGGAGGAGGTGAACAACAGGGACAGGACAGGGAACAACGAACAATGGGGAGGAGACAACAGCAATGACAAACATCAGGGAAGGGAAGGCCACAACAACAACAGGATCGACAAGACGTCGATGGCCACCACAACCACAACAACATGGCGAGGGGAGGACAACGACATCCACAAGGGGAAGACCATGATGGCAGCCAGCAGGAGAGGGATGGGCAGGGGGACAACGAACAACAGAGAGGGGCAGACCTGCCAGGTGCACCCAACAACAAAGAACAACCCAGCACCTGCCCCCAGCCCTGCAAGCCACTGCTCGCAGGGTGGATTGTGGGCACTAGCACTAACGACGAAGGGCAAGGGGGGCAGAGACCAAGGGGACAGGACAGTGGGGACAATAACAACAACGATGACAACACCAGCCAAAGACTCACCAGGTGTGCCCAATGAAGACAATGACTGGGAACAGGGATGGCAATGACAGCAGGGACAGGGACGATGACAATAGGTGGCAACAACAAGGAGAACAATGGTGAGAGGTCTATGACAATGACAATGACTATGAGACAAGTGGCCACCCCTTGCCCCTTGCCCTCTATGCAAGGGGGAGGATGCTGTTTCTTTTGCTGGCAATGCCCTTCAACTGGTGTGCCCCTGCCTCTGCCCCTATCTATCTCCCTTGCAGCCCCTGTGAGCTAGCAAGCAATAGCTTGCTGCTATGCAGCAGGGGCTTCCGTTGATGGAGAAGGGGTAAGACCTGAAGTGCCCAGTGTGAAGGAACAGCAGGGAAAACTGCAGTATTGGGGGGTGGTGTATGGTTTCACCACGGTGTACTGACACCATGGTGTTCAGCCAAACACTGTGGTAAAGACCTGTACCTGCAGGTACAGTGCGAGAACAGGTGTGGGTTATGCAGGTATGGGTGCGGTATGCACCAAGTTCACCTGTGGGTGTACCCATGTTACACCCTATGTGTGGTCCTTGATGAGTTTTCTCTCATTTTCTGTGAGAGGGGGGAGGTGTAGTTGTTTGGTTTTCTTGGGTCAGTGGCAATGCCAGGAGAGATGAGGATCTACTGACTGGTGGGTCAGTGAGTGAGCTCTTTACCATCCCCCACCAATTCCTGGTGGATTCCTGGGGAATCCCAGGAATGAACCAGGAATATCGGAACAGTGAAATTAACTGGAATTCCCTTGTGTCAT
>QMFE01013776.1:0-11690 GCA_003314665.1 Tricholoma sp. MG77 | reverse complement strand
GAGTTAAGGTAGACTGGACTTCGGGTTCATGTACAGCGGGAAAAATTGTTGATTGCCATGTCTGCAAGATGGACTGAATATTTGCCGCCGTCACATCAATATCGGCAACCGCGTCCAATTCGGCTTGATCTCCGTAGTCGACAGCATCAATCATATCAGTATCTGCTTGCTGAGTAGACATCGGGTGTGACCTCGACGAGTGAACAAATATGTCTCAGATGTATAATTGCAACAACGCGCCTAGAACGGGCAACCAGGGCCCATAACCTGTTGAGAATGTGTTATGCCTCGTTGATACGATCAATTATCATATGTAGATAGCCGGAATAATATAAATAGCTTATTGATGGTGGACACGGCGTGAGCGCGGGCACGCGGGAGAAATTAATTATTTTTAGGTTCAACCTCAGAATATATAATATTACATATGTCTTAGATTACGAGGTTCTCCACTTGTCACTGCACGGACCATTGCCTCAACAAGGTGTCCTGTTTAAGAGGCGTTATTAGGCCGAGAAGGACGTGTGGGGATTGGGCCAATCCAAGCCCGGTCCGAGTATTAGTCACCATGGCCTATTTATAGTTTGTAACATATGTAGGCCATACTATAGGAGAATGATAGACATCTGACTCTGTCCTTTACTCTCACAATCTCAGTCCTAAGCACACTCTCATCTCGTCCATATCTCAACAGGTTATGGGCCCTGTATCTTCACATATTTAAATAACTTGTTACCAACTTATTATGTACCTTTTTGGCGACGACGAGGAACAGGAGCTGCAAGTGCAAGAACAAACCCCTAAACATGCGAAAAGGGTCTACCACACCAGGCAGAATCCCCAGCCTGCCGGCGACGATTTTTCTGATGACAGTACACCTCGCATCAATTTAATTCGTACCAAAGAATACTCGAATGTGAACAAGATCATGGATCACGATCATTTGACGGACGAGAACTGGCATGAGTGGAAAGAGAGGATGCTGAGAGTTTTTATTAATTGCGACATAACTGGGTACATAACCGGCGATGTGAACTGACCAGACGAATTTAGTGATCCCATCGGCGCTCGTAACTGGGACAAGAACAACACCTGGGCTCAGCAAGTCATTATTCATAATGTCACTTCATCTCAGATGAATCACATCGGATCAAAGGCAACGGCCGAAGCAATGTACTCGGCACTCTCAGTTACTCACGAAAACAAGGCGCATCAAACCATAAATCATATTCAGTGCCTGTTATACGAGACCAAGCTACAAAATGTCAGCGACCTCCTAAAACATCTCGACACGCTAAAATCATATCGAGATCGCATCAATAAATTCCCCAACGTTGAATTTCATATTTCAGACATGCGCTTCAAAGCGATCATTTCAGCATCTTTACCTTCATTGTGGCAAACCTATGTTGAACCTTATAATGGGAATGCTAACGACCCCAATGATCCCGATCCTAAGTGACGGCTATCATCTGACGCACTCATTGATTTATTACGTGAGGAATATAAAATTTGATTGACTAGATCTAATAACGGGAATAATAAAAATGGTACCTATGGGAGCGTGAATCTGGTGAAAACCCAGAACGCTAACGGCACTAGTAAATCCCTGGAAGATTGAATTGCGGATCATAAATCCTCCATCAAACCTTATTGTGACCATTGCAAACACGCTGGACATTGGTCGAGCAAATGCTGTAAATTTGATGGCAACAAATGTCGGAAGTGCAGGAAAATCAGACACTACACGAAGAATTGTTGGGGAAAGAAGAAGAGTAAAGAGAAGGACAAAAAGAAGGAGAACGAATCCAATATAGTTGAGGAACACATTGCATTCCCGATAGAGGAAGAAATGTATAATTTTGACACATATGACACCTGTAGCGCTGATGGCAATGATGAGCGATTGATATTTTATGATTGGTTAGCTGATTCAGTGACAACATCACATGTCACCCGTCAATGCGAAGCATTTACCAATTACACACCTTTGGGAAATAGTTCCGTAACAGGTGTAGGTGGCAAAGAAGCAACAATTGCAGGTCGTGGAACTGTTGAATTAAATTTGACATGCAACGGTATTAATTATATTCTTCATTTGGAAAATGTGCTACATGTGCCTGGAACATGAAATAATTTAATTTCGTTGGGGCGATGGGACACGGCTGGAGGACACTATATTGGTGGAAACAGTGAAATTACATTGATCACGAAAGCAGGAACACCAATAGCGCAGGGAAATAAAATTCGCAACCATCTGTACAGAATGAAGATGACCTTACGAAAACCACACAACATTAGCGCTACACATGATCAAACATTCATCAGAACGAATACACCGCCTACTTGGGAAACATGGCACTGACACTTTGGACATGTGGCTTACACTGGACTTAAGAAATTACTCGACGGAAATATGGTCGACGGATTTAATGTTGACGAACTTTCACCTAGACCCGACTGTATCGCATGCACAGAAGCGAAACAACATGTCAAGCCATTTCCAAAATCATTGAACAGAAATACCGACCCCGGTGAATTATCCCATATTCACTTATGGGGAAAGTACCCGATCAAATCTATCAATGGCCATCAATACTACTTGCTAATTGTTGACGATGCGAAGAGATTCATAACTGTCGAATGCATCAAGCTAAAATCTGATGCGGCGCAAGGTGTAATAAATTATTTGGCCCACTTGAAAACCCATGGACAAAAACCTAAGGCAATACAAATTGACTGTGGGAAAGAATTTGTAAATGAGAAGTTAGAACGGTGGTGTAAAGAAAATGGTATGGACATTTGCTATACTGCACCATATTCACCTTCACAGAATGGTGTGGCTGAACGGATGAACCGAATGCTCGTCGAACTGTCGTGAGCAATGATTATTGCCAACCAACTGCCGGAATTTCTCTGGGAGTACGCAGTGCTGCATGCTGCTTATCTCCGAAATTGATCATACACCAAACATTTGCCGAACTCAACACCTTACAAAGGATGGTACAATATGAAACCAAACATATCTCATTTACGAGAGTTTGGAGCACCTGTTTGGGTCTTACTACAAGGACAAAAAGTAGATCGAAAAATGCAACCAAAATCAAAACAGCGGATTTATGTCAGCCACGATGATGGTGCTGATGCCATCAAATATTATAACGCAGAAACACGCAAGGTACTTACCTCTCGCAACTTCCATAATATTAACCGTCCAGAAGTTCCCACACCTCCTGAGAACATCGATGTGACACCCGATTCGCCAAGTGAGGGGGAGCCTGCAGGTAGCACACCGCCGAATTTGGGTGTAACAGGTTCCGATGATTTAACTCGGAATCTTGAGCTCAATAGAAAGCGTAAGCAGAATGAGAATGAGGGGGACATTGATATTAATGAACCGTGGAGAACGCGTGGAGTTCATATCGATTACAAAAACCTTCACGATCCTTTTCCAGAAGAGGAAGATGAGATTAATTCCCTGACAATGGAAGAAGTTTATGCAATTATAGCCGGAGACGAATTGATGAGTCTTAAAGACGCCAAGAATTCCCCTGACTGGCCTGAATGGGAAATTGCCATACAAAATGAGCTAGATTTATTGAAAGAGAAGGGGACTTGGAAACTTGTTGAGAAATTGCCAGATGCAGTCCCAATCACGAATAAATGGGTCTTCATCAAGAAGTGTGATAAAGAAGGACAAGTAACCTGGTACAGAGCAAGACTCATGGCTAAAGGATGCACTCAACGATCTGTTATGATTATATGGAAACATTTTTGCCGGTAGTCAGAATGGACACACTGCACGCAATTCTAGCCTTAGTACCAATGAAAAATCTTAAACTACAACAAATGGATGTCAAAGGCGCATATCTCAATGGCACTTTGCATGAAACTATCTATATGTGACAACCTGAGGGATGTGGAGATGGAACGGGCCGAGTCTGTAAGCTGGTCAAGCCATTATATGGATTAAAACAAGCTGGACGCAAATGGAACAATGAACTTGATGGTAAACTCAAGAATCACGAATACCAATGCTTAATATCAGATCCATGCACTTATATTCGACGTGATGGTGGCAACTTTGGAATTCTAACCGTCTGGGTGGACGACTCATTACTCTTTGCATCATCCGATAAAATGATGAATCATATGAAGAACGCGCTCCACTCAGAATGGGAAGTCACTGACTTGGGAGAACCACATAAAATCATCGGCATTGAAGTAACGTGTACCGACAACTCAATTACTATCTCCCAACAGAAATATATTGAGAATGTTCTCCATAAGGAAGAAATGCTCAATGCAAACCCTGTCACTATCCCTATGGATCCCAATATAAAGCTCGAACCAAACCCAGATCACAACGAATTAAATCGTAGCAATTCATTTGCTAAATTACTGGGGTGTCTACAATTTATATCAAATTCCACAAGACCCAATATCAGCTTTGCAGTAAATAAACTGGCTGCCTACACTGCTAACCCGGGCTTACAACACCACGGTGCAATAAAGCGGATACTCAGGTACCTAGCGGGTACGAAAAACCTCGGGATAACATATCGAAAATCCCCAGACAAGACTGAACCCAACAACCTTTTCCATGGTTATGCAGATGCCTCATTTGTGAACGCCGACAACCACAAGTCCACTACTGGCTATGTCTTTCTAGTGTCAGGGGGAGCCATCATGTGGAAATCAAAGAAGCAAACCGTGATCGCGCTTTCCTCCATGGAAGCAGAATATGTTGCATTATCAGAAGCTGGCCACGAGGCAACATGGCTTTGAAATTTATATGGCGAACTCGGATTCACTCAGAATTTTCCAACGGAAATTAAAGGTGACAATGACGGGTCTGTAGTTTTGACCCATAATCCTCAATTTCATCAGTGATCAAAACACATCACGTTGCGCCATCACTGGGTCTGAGATTTAGTAACCAGCAAAATCCTGAATATTCAAAACTGTTGCGACCCCGAACAAACAGCAGATGTATTAACTAAGGCACTACTGAGGCCTAAATTTACGCGACATAGGGCAGAGATGGGGGTTCAGCCACAACGATAACTCAGTAGCTTTCCTCAAGTGTGAGTTGGTTTTTACCCACAGGGTTTTCCACCACATGGAGGTTTTGATGCACCTGAATGACAATTTCTTAACTCTCACATAGACTTAACCATTCCACAACTCAAACCATGCTTGGCTTGAAGGGGAGTGTTGGGATTGGGCCAATCCAAGCCCGGTCCGAGTATTAGTCACCATGGCCTATTTATAGTATGTAACATATGTAGGCCGTACTATAGGAGAATGATAGACATCCGACTCTGTCCTTTACTCTCACAATCTCAGTCCTAAGCACACTCTCATCTCGTCCATATCTCAACAGGATGCCTTGTCGATGTTAGCCTACATGGGTTTCTTCTGCCAGAATCTACCGATAAACCACCTGAAAGCATGATTACAAGTCCTGAGGTACAAAGGATTCGTTCTTATAACCCCTGGTCTCGCAGAGGATTTTGACCGTACCAATCAATGCAGCATCTCGGCTGATGGTAATTTGGAATCCCAATGATGTATTGATGTTGTGATGATTGTTGTGTTGTGTTTGTTAACATGATTGATGACATCATATTCCGGCAACTATTCTGAGTAGTTGCCGGAATATGACATCATCATCAGACCGGCTATGTTGGTAGCCATTTTCGGCATTTTTCGTACTTCCCTGTTACTAATGGTTGTTTACATCTGTGTATGCTTAGTTGTTACAGTGGCAGATATTGAGGCTCTGGAGCCTGGAACAAATTCAAAAATTCAAAAATTCAAATTTAGGCAATTTGATATACCTGGATTCATAAGTTGGACAGCTGCCATAGTACAGTTGGAAATGGCATTGTGACAATACTTTCCAGTGTTGACTAAGTCACCCAAAGGTCAGAGTTCAATTCACAGGCTTGCATAATGTTTTTATTTCTGCTAAAATTGTATGATGATTGCAGTAGGTTTATGCTCATTTCTTATGAACTTAGGGCTTGATTCTAATGTTTCATATTGTTGTCTCAAGGTCCTAATTAGACAAGAGGTCTGCATACCTTTGTTCTTCTAGAGGGTACTGAATTTCAGTGAGTTCTTGCTCATTTCTTATGAACTTGGGCTTGATTTTAATGCTCCATAGTGTTGTTTTAAGGTTCCAATCAGACGAGAGGTTTGCACACTCTCATTCTTTAGTGATCACATTATTTCAGTTCAATCAGGGCATGAGAAGAGGGCATTAAATCTCAGTGAGTTCTTGCTCATTTCCTATGAACTCAAACTTGATTTTAATGCCCTATAGTGTCGTTTTAATGTTCCAATTAGACGAGAGGTTCGCGCCTTCTCATTCTTTAGTAATCTTATTATTTCAGTTCAAGCAGGGCATGAGAAGAGGGTACTGAATCTCAGTGAGTTCTTGCTCATTACCTATGAACTTGGGCTTGATTTCAACGCCCTATAGTGTTGTTTTAAGGTTTCAATTAGATGAGAGGTTCACGCCTTCTCATTCTTTAATAATCACCTTATTTCAGTTCAAGCAGGGCATGGGAAGTGGGTGTTGAATCTCAGTGAGTTCTTGCTCATTTCTTATGAACTTTGGCTTGATTTTAATGTTCAATGGCATTGTTTTAAGGTTCCGATTAGATGAGAGGTTTGCACATTCTTGTTCTTCTGTAATCATCTTATCTCAGTTCAAGCAGGGGTATGAGAAGAGGCACAGTATTTCAGTGAGTTCATTATGAATCTTTGCTTTATTCTAATTCTCAGTAGTGTTGTTTCAAGGTCTCAATATAGTATAGAGGTAGTACAACATGCTACAAAGGTAGAATAGTAATAATATGTAGATACAACCTTTCCCTAGGTGGCCCTGTACCTGCAAGTTGCCATCATGGCATCATCATGATGTTCTAGTATTTTTGGTTAGCATAATTGATAGCTTCCACAACATTCAATACTTACAGATGCTTGCATTTTGCTCTGTTAGTGCTTCCTGGACAATCATAACCACTTCTACCAGCTTGTACACATACTGCACATCTTCTCCTTGTTCTTTTAGGTCCTGAACTCCAAGCCACAAAGCCTGATGTACTAGTTGAAGCTGTTGCAGGATGTGCATGCATAGCTGATTGGACAGCCATAGGAGGTACTCCTCCAGTTCCACTGGCAGGGGCAAGAAGAGTAGGAATAGAGGATTCTGGAACAGCCTGAGAGTGGCCAGTGGGGTTTGTAAACATGGATGAGGTTTCCAATGGGTTTAAAGGATGAAAAAGTTCTTGCAGAATACATATGTAGGGTGTTTTCTTGAGCAGGCTGAGGATATATGATAGACTCAGACTGTTCAGTTTGCAGTGCTACTTCATGATTGTCATGATTATCAACACCCATGTCAACACCCATCTCCATATTAGGTTCTACATCAGGCAGAGGTGATGTTACAAGCACACCAGGCTGGTTATAGGGTGCTGCAGGGAGTACATGTGAGATATGCCCAGCAGATTGTAGTCTGCTGCTATTCTTTTTCCTCTGGGGTAAACTGGCAACCATTGATTCATTTTGCTTTCTTGTTTCTAACCAGATCTTGTAGTATGTAACTAGATGTTCCCTCAATTTGTAAAAAATTGTTTTGCCATCTGCTTGAGAGGACCACCAAGCAGCCATGTGATCAAAATCAGGAAGACCTGTTGGTGCTGACCACATTCCCCCCACTGTTACACATCTGTCCTGCAGTTTCACAGGCTTTCAAAACATCCCATATTTGCAAAGCTACCCAAGCATGCAGTGCTGCATAATGAATTTGTTCTTCTGTCAACATATCTGCACCCCATTCAGAAGTTCAGACTTCTTTAGAAAGGCTTTGCTGCAGTGTGGCTGCAGTAATTTCAGACAAAGATGCCTTTCCTGATGCAACAGCATTTTTCTCTGATGCCAGATGCCCAAGCTCAATAACCCCCTTTTTATGAGTTTTAGGGTTATATGCAAAATCTGGGAAATCACAAGCAAGCTTAGCCAAATCACCACCAACATTATGACCAATTTTAAATATATACAATGACTTCAAAATGGTTTGTAATGCACTTGGCAGTTTTTTCAAGACATAAACTCAAAGCAAATAGACCTTTTTTGCAAAGCAAGTTGAACAAGTGCTGTCTTGTTGGATCCAAGAGAACCACCTTCAGTACTGAACTCCCATTCCATGTCAAATCCAATATGCAGTTTGGAACCATCAACAAGCATCCCAAGAATACCTAGACATGCACTTTCAATTTCAGCTTCAGTATTGCATACCAGGGGAGTCACATCTGATGGCAAGGACAGTCTTGGAAGGTCATCAAATTCATCAAATTCAACTGGTGTTACATTCTCCCCCAAAGATGGAATGCACTGTAGAAATGTTGCTGCATCACTGGCCACATTGTCAGTGAATCCAAGAACTGGTTGGGCAAGTCCATGGTCATTGAGTGATTTTACCATTGCTTCCAGCCCTGACTGGATATGAGAAAGGGCTTTGGTTGGAACAAAAGCCTGGTAACAGATTTGCTCAAATTCATTTACCACAGTAAATAAAGCTGCAAATGACATGACACCATCCAGTTTCATAAGGTATTTTGGTAGCTTGAAAGAATGATCCCACTTTATAATATGTCCAGCTAACGCAGACATGCACTGGTTAAGAATTGGACGTATATGCCCCATGTAATCCACATATATATTTGTTATATACCACTGGGATGGGTAAAAGCCTGCATAATCTCCTTTATCATCCAACTCAGAAAATGGTAGATATGCTTTTGGTTCATTCTGGTTAACAGTTTGTTTGACCTGCATCTGAATTGTATGGAGATACTGGAGTTCATGGAGATCATGCTCATGAACATGTAGTTCACAGAGTATTGCAGACCAAGCACTTGCACTAACTCAATGTGACATTCCAGCTCTAATGAGTGTCATCAAAGTCTTGTCAATACCACTTTGATGTGTCAGAAATGCTGGAAATGAAGCTACTAATCGAGAATCAAATTGCTCCAACACAAGAGGGTCATAGAGATTATATGATTTCCCACATCCACCCAATGCTGGTTGATCACTCCTGGCTCTGCGTTGAATTTGCATTGTCATAATATAATAGTTTTGATCTAGCCCAACCACACAATGTGCAATAGGATCATCATTCCAGCCTTTTATTGTCATTGGGTGGGCTCAATCTGAGTACCACTGGCACATAGCATTTGGGCATGTAATAGAGTGAGTATCCAGAAAATGGAGAAGCCAGAGAAATACTGATGGATGGTATTATGAGTCCTGAGGTACAAAGGTCTCGTTCTTATAACCCCTGGTCTCACAGAGGATTTTGACCATACTGATCAATGCAGCATCTTGGCTGATGGTAATTTGAAATCCCAATGATATATTAATGTTGATGTTGAATTGGATTTTTTTTTTTTGAATCCTTGTTTATTGTCCTTTGTGGCAAACCATATGGTAGACAAAAACACAACTGTAGCTACATATCTAATTAATTGCCTGTGGAAAGAGAGGTTTGTTGCATCAGCTATGGGCATCACAGTGCAACACCCGTAGCGAGGATCCCACATGAAATAGTAGACATAATGTCAAGTTGCTGTAAAGTATATTAGTGATGGGAAGAATATTTGTGGGGCCGTTATTGTGTGGGCTGGTCAGGGATTTCCCCAAAGACAGACTGCATGCGTCTGCTGTGGCCAATAAATTGAAAGAGGTGGGGATACAGCTTGGGTTCTGTTAACAACTTGGATAGATCTCTAGCTCCTCTTCCACCCACTCAGATCATCATGTGTCTCACATTCTTGTGGGCTGGGCAGTGCATCACTATTTTGTCATGTTGGTGGCAGCAAGGGCAGGTTGTGGAGTCTGCTTTTTGGATTCAGTGTAAATGCTTGTTCAAGGGGACGTGTCCTGATCACAATTGGAAGAGCAGGCTTGCATGTTTGTGCAGCATTTTCGATGTTTGTTGCTGAACTTGTCAGATGGTAGTGCTGAGTCTATCTGCTTCATCTGTTTGTACCATGGCCACTTCAGTTTTGCATGGAATGCCTGCTGGACTGCTGATTTGCTGTGTGGTAGCATTTTCTTCAACTGTGAGGGTAACTCTTGGTTCAGGCTGGACCTGTGTTTGACTGCTGCTTTAGCTTCCTTGTCAGCTTCCTCATTCCCTTCAATGATGATGTGCCCAGGCATCCACCTTATCAGTAGATCCATGTCTTGGTGCCTGTCAGTCACTATTTGCAGCTGCCAGTGGAACAAGTCCCACAGATAGTGTCCTGGCCCCAGTTTGATTGAATGCATTGCAGTGATGGCTGACATGTTGTTGATGCCCATCAGTATTGTTCTGTTTGCATGTCACTCCTCTCTGATCAGCTCCAAACCCAAGATCATCCCTACCCCCTCCCCTTCATATACGGTGTGGTGCCATATGGATCCTAACCTCATTCTCTTCCTACTCCTAACTGCTCCACCTCAGTACAACACTGCCACTGCTCCCACCTGTCCATAAACACCTTCACCCTTGACTTATCACCCTCTTCCTCTTCCTTCGCTTGTTTCTTACTATCCACAATGTGTAATCTCACCTTGGGCTTCCACTTTGGCCCTTGTTGCACTGCAGAAATCTTCTCCATTAGATCCGGTTTCAATTTGAATGTATGCATCATTACATGTAGTGGCATGTGGTGTTTTTTGACAAATCGATTGGCTGCTTGTTTTACTGGGTTGTGTAACAGATGTGTAATGGGGAGTGTTGCCAGGTGTAGTGCCACCTGAAACCAAACTTTGTCGACTAGAAGGTGGAACAGCAAAAGGTTGGCATGAATGTCTAGCACGTCCATGGGTGAGGTGCACATCCTGCCGACAATGAGTGTCACTTCCCTCCTCTGAATCGAGGCTAGTTTGTTGAGTGCTGTGCATCTGCTTTTGTTGACTTTGAAAGATGCGCTCTGTAGTGCTGGTCCTAAGAACATGTCTGCCACATATAACATCCATTGTCTCACCACTGACAGGTATAACTGATGCATGTGTTGCCCTGATATTTCCCCTGACTGCCTCACAGTCCTCCCACATTGCCCCAACCTTCCCCAGTGCTGCTGCCATCTGCTCCTTCCACCTCAGCTCCCTGTCAATGTGTAGTCCCAGGAATTTGACTGTTGTGGTTGATTCAATCCATTGGCTGTTGAGTATGAAGGCTGCTCATGGGGTTGGTATTCATTTGAGTGGTTGGAAATGGTCACGTATCTTTCATTGTGACAGGTTGACAAGCTGGAACTTCTTGATTCCAAATGAATGGTTATGTATGTGCTTTTGCCCACTCCAGTGTCCCTCCTTCGCAGTTCATGATGTCTCTCAGCTTGTTATGGGTTACATGGAAGTCTGCACCAGTTACCAAAGCTGCCGCATCACCAACATATAGAAGCCCTGTCTCCTTTGCCAACTTCTGGAAGATTAGCAAGATTAGCAAGTTGTAGATGATCCACATGATCAATGACTGTGTGTCACCCTGGTCCAGCCTGTCTACAGGTGGTGTGGCCACTGGGTCATCACCAACTGGTAGCACCCACAATCCACCCTATGAGCAGTTGCTTTTAGGGCAGGAAGCAGGTGCTGGGTCGATGTTTTGCGTTGAGGGTAGGTGT
>QMFE01013768.1:0-11306 GCA_003314665.1 Tricholoma sp. MG77 | reverse complement strand
TGTCCTCCATGCGATTCCTACAACTTTTTACATGTTCTGCACTTGCCTGAAACGCAACATACGAAATCCACCAAAGAGTAGTAACGCTAAAGGCCTTAAATCGACATTAGACATGCATGACACTATTTACACAAAGAAACCTTACCGACACCCCTGAATGTAATCGCGGATCACAGGGGCATGATGCCAAGATCTGGATGAATCATAGTCTTCAATACATCTCGTGAGTATGAGGTGTGACGCAGTGTTTCAAGCGTTGTTACGTACAGTTGAGAACAACCACAGACCAGCGCCATGAGGAAATTGTTTTCATCGCCATTAATTAGTAAAATAGGCCGGCGAGCAGAGCCGCATGATACTGGCGTAAGACGTGACCTTGATGCTAGACCACCAGTCTGTCCTAAAGCTTCCCGAGGTTCCCTCCCTGTGTAATGTTCAGCGTCAGTTCTTTATTGAAAGCGGGAACAATATAATCACACCAATTAAACACAAATTATCGGTCGTGGTATGTCAATTTTGGTGTGTTTCCGTAGATGTTCGGTTGCTTCAATAGCGAGGCAACATGTGGCGCATGATGAGGCGTGGACGCGTGGTGCATTTTCGGGTTACAAATAATCAATAATCTTGTTTAATGAGATTTACAGGACAAAGAGGAACGACTCGGAAAATAAAAACGCACAGATTGGTCTGATTTTGTTGTGCGCTAGCAAACGGCATGTAGAAACTTTCAAACGTTGAAGGCCAAGCATGCGGGAGGTAACAGGGTTTTCAGTCTGCGGGAGAGGAAACTAAAGAGACCATCAGATTCCAAGTTCGGGTCGCAGTGGCACAGAATATAGAAAAAGTGTTTGAAAAGTGTGGTTCAAAGGTTTCATTGATGGTCCGTGCACATGTGCACATATTACAAACTTTACCAAGAGAATGCGCTCTGTATTACATACCGCACTCTCGTGGTAACGACAAATCGATGTCTGGCACTGCCATCATCAAGATCTTCAACGCTGCGTCCATGGATTTCCAAGTTCTGGGTCTTGGAGACTTGGTTCAAATAACCTGACGAGTGGAACTCTGGGCACATGACGCTTGAACGGTGTCCGTGAGTCATGATAGTTTTGTACATTGAGTACCCACGTCTGACGACTCCATCGATCACAAGACCGTCCATACCATACTTTGTTCCTAACGACGTTGATCTTCCACGATCCACCCGGGATGACCACAACTAGCCACGGTTCAAGCGCCGTGAAAATCTAATCCGCTTTCCGCCATTCAGCAGAATCGATTTATCCATCAACTCTACAACTCATCTGACACCGCAGCCATGAAACAAACCTGAATCGTTCAAGTTCCGTTTGGTTTTCAAGTTAGCCTTCGTCTGTCTAAACTTACTTCTCAGCTGACAAATGTTCTTTCAGTTTGTCTATATCTCGGCCAATGTCTTCTCCCTATGTCTACGCGCCCGGTGCTAACCCCCAATATACCAACGAATACCATCAAACACCATACTACTACTATACGCCCCGCCACTACACTCCCTTCCTCCCGCTTTCCCCACGGTCCCTTCCTGGCTCTCCGTATCGCACAGCCGCTCTTCCTCCTGTCACTCCCTTCACCACCCACCACATCCCATTCTCGAGTGCCGGCTACGACCCAGATGCTAATTACATCCCACGGAACATCCGCGAACGCCGACCATCATGGCATGGTCCCCACCCTGCTGCCCCCCTCAACCCTATCTACCCGCCCTTCCAAGGACCCTACACCCGTCGCCACTCTTTCGACAACCAACCTTACCAGCCCCGTCCGCAGCCGCAGTTCAGTCCCTGGTCGGCACCAGCATACCCACCCCGATCGCCCACTTCTCACCTCTTCATAAACCCCTGGATAAATGCTGCCTCGCCCCATCAGGACTTCTTCTTCGATCTCTCCTTAACCAAATTTACACCTCTACGCCTCTATGCTTCTGGACAGTTCTCGATGCTCCCCGAAGATGAAATGCGCGAGCCAGCAACTCACCCTCCACTCTCACGGCTCCGCATTATTTGCGATCTCATACCCAACTGGCCGATTGACCTTGAGTTTCGACAACCCGCTTCCACTCCGTACGGTCCTTACAGCCCTAACCAAATTGTATATCAACAACAGACCACGCCTCCGCCTATTACGCTTGCTGATGTACTGATAGCTGTGCACCAAGCGATGCACCGCCGAATCACGCATGCAGACTGGACGAAGTTGACCAAGCAGAATGAGAGAGCGGTTACAAAAGCTTTTACGAACCGCTGTGGAACGTGTGAGCACAAGCGTTCACAGGGTGTGAAGCGGGTCGACTTTTTGTTGGGGAAGACGAGGATGCTTGGGCTCGTGAGGACTGGGATGGAGGATGGCCGGGATATTATGAAGTTAGTTGTGGCACATACGTAGCGTTGTCTCGTTCCGCCAACCCCTTGGTACAAAGGTCTTTTGATCAAAATTTATTGGAACGAGAGTTATGGAGCTTGTCGTATTACGAATGACATGTAGTATAACTATTGTTTGGTCATCTTCCTCGCCGTTCTAGAACCAGCTTGTGGGATGCAGGCGAACTTCATTCCAGTTCATATGCGGGCGGAGCTAGTCTGTTTTCACGTGTGGGGGTCAAACCGTGGTACAAGATTTCGGGTTCAACCGTGTCACGTGTACAAACAAATAACTCATTAAGAAAAGTTGCGTCGTTTCCGAGACGCGTTTTCGGATGCTATTGAGCTTATATATCTGTATAATATAGTCGCTCTTTCTATAAATCACCTATAGATGAGCATTAGCCACTCATCTATACCTCATCTTCCACCAAATTTACCAACTTCCATTCCTACCTCGAAGGTCTGCGATACCCCGGAAGGCTTTTCTCTTGCCTGTAAAATTCTGGCACAGACACTTCCATTTGAACCACATGACTATCAAGTAGAAGGTGTCTGTGCTGCACTCGATGGATGTGATTTGATAGCAACAATGGCAACCAGGAGTGGAAAAACCGGCTTTTTCATCATGTTGATGCTCGTTATGTGTGCCATAGCTGACGACAAAACATTAGCTCTCAGTGGGAAATCCTTTGCAAAGGATCCTGCAATGATTGTCATCTGCCCAACAAAGGCCCTTCAGGAAGATATGGTGAGTGACTTAATTTTTTGTCAGGTGAACTATTCACTAAAGAGACATATCACAGTCACGAAAAATGATCAAACTAGGGCTCAAATCACTTGTCATCAACTCAGACACCTATCCTGAAGCACAGAGGAATGGAAGGGATCTATGGGAAGAAGTTCGCGAGGGAGTTACCATGGTCCTTTTATCTCCCGAAGAATTAGCAAGTCGCGGATTTTTTCAACTTTTAGAGGATCCAAAGTTCACAAAAAGAGCTTCAGCACTGGGTGTGGACGAGATCCATTTCATTTACTGGTGGGGAAAGGATCTCTGCCCGTCATTTCGCCAGCTTGGAAATGTTCGAGCTTGGCTGCCTTTACAGAAAGGTCGACGAATTCCTGTCATAGGCTTAACTGCCACATTGCAGAAGGGCGAACCAATGGATTGTGTGCAAAAAGTACTGGGGCTGGTCCCTGGGAATTACTGGTTCATCCGTCGGTCCAATGTGTGGCATGATATACAGATAATTTTTTGAGAACTGCGGTCAGGACTTAATGGCCATTTTTCCTGGAGCTGGATTGGATTCTGGATGAAGGAGAGAACACCTTGATTTTTTGCAAGACAATTATGCTTGGCTTTCGTGTTGTTTGCTACTTGTGGTTCAAAGCTGCTGGCCTTCCTAATCGTGATAAGCAGATACAATTGTACAACTCCCTCAACTGGCCAACTTACAATGCTGAGACTCTTGGGTTCCTCAACAACAACAAGGAATCATCGATAACTGTTGCAACAGACACTCTCAGTGTCGGTTGGGACAGCCAGTTTACTTGAAATGCTGTCCTCATTGGCGAGCCAAATGATATTGATGAGTTTCTACAGAAGATTGGTCGTATTGGTCGAAATTGCAGGGCTGTTCCAAAGCCTTGTGCCTTTCTTTATCACCAATGTTCAGTGATATCCACAGCAAAACAAGTTGTTGATGGTGAGCCCATCCATTGCACCTGGAAAGGCCCTGCAGCATCCACAGATCTGCAAGGTTCAGCTATGGATATCAGCATGGTGCGGGTGTTGGTATCAGAATGCTTGGTTATTGCTGTGGATAAACCATATGACAACCCAGTGGATGATCCCCATTGTTCCTGTTGTTCCTGCACAGTTGATCCACCCACACCTCGGCGTTCAAAATGCAACTGTAGTCATTGTGAGCCTGAGAAGGTTGAAATATCTCAAGATCCCCCACAGCGACATCCCAAACCTGCCATCCCTCGACCTCCTCGTTCTCAGGCTATGACAAAGGAACTTCATGCACATGGAACTCAACGACTGAAAGAATTGTGTTGGCAAATTTTTGACAACATAAATGAAAGCAGATATGGATATTTTCCACCGGATGCTTACTTGCCAGATGAACTCATTAAAACCATCCTTGACCACTTCCATCTCATCAAGGATATGTCAGATATCAAATGACATATAGAACACAATCCCCTCCTTCATGACAGCTATACAACTATCCTCGAATTTTGTCAAGGTCTACAAGATGAGTTTACATGACTTCGCAAAGCAAAGAAACTTCAATCCAAACCTGGTGGAACCACCTTGGTAACAGGACCAAGCACAGAGCTCCATGACAGCGACACATCAGAACCAGAGAGTGAGTCCGGCAACAGAGAGCATGAAAACCTTGACATAGAGCGTAGCCTCTCCAGATTGCCTATCCAAGTGGTGTCAGAAGGTGAGAGCATTCTTGAGGTTGAAGAGAGAGGACAGAATAACCAGGGCTCCATCCAGTGGCGCATTGATTTCTTGTATGTTCATTCTCAACATAGTTTGCATCTGCTCACAGTTGGTCGGGAACAGAACTGGCAAGATCAACATTATTAATGCATGATAATTTTTTAATCTATGTCCATTTAATTTAATATATCACCTTCAACACTGTTGTCATGTTCTGCCACTCCTGCATCAAGTTCAAGATGCTCAATGAGTTCATCAAGGTCCGTTTGATCAGATGTCTTGATGATAAGTTCACCATTGACCATCTCCATATAACCAAATGTCGTATTATCTGGTATGCCCAGCAAATCATCTTCTGTTTCTTCAGCATCATCATTGTTGTCTACTTGAGTTGTAAGATCTTGCATGCTGGAGAGGTTTTGGGTGCGAGTAGTGTCTAAAATCCATTTCTTGAGTTTTCCATTGCTGAGTTTGAGTAGACCGCACTGAAAATCATCAACATTGCAGTCAGAATACATCTGGCCAGGTCGTCGGGTATGCAGCTCACAATCACAGTAGGCATCCAAAAGTTTTTTAACTTCTGGTCGGAGATGAGGTGCTGTATGTCGACCACTACATTTTGCGAGACCTATGCCGTTACGAAGATCCAGCTTGATACGAGCAAAATGATGAAGGTTGTGCGAGATGACATTTCGGATGAAAAGAGCACTGTACTCCACACCTTTTTTCTCCACAATTGCTTCAAGCAATCAATTGAAATATTCCTGAACAAAGTTGGCGGCTGCAAAAGACCCTTCCTTTCCTGAGAGATTGACAAGCATACTCTTCAAGATAGCTTCACGTAATTTTGGACCAGACTCCAACTCAAGGTTGCACAGTGTCTCCAGAAGATAATTTGCGTATTTCAGGTGGCTTGATCCCGAAAATGTGAACAACATAACCTTAAGTATCAGAAGAAGGGTAAGCAAGGAAGGTAGAAGAAATATCAGGCAACGTACCTTCATTACTTCGTTAACTCGCCCCACATCTCCTTCAGCAATGGCATAAGACATTTCGCAAGAAATCATCGCATCCTGCATCAGAGCAATTGAATTTGCAAGTACTCTATCACCTTTAAATGGAGGTTCGTCAGGTTGCGAGCCTTTTGTGCCTGTATTTTTCTTGGTGGTTTTCGTGGCATGGACTTGAGATGTGGAGACACTGCTGAGATCGATGGGAGGCGGTGTCCAAGGTGTCCCGAGAGGGATTAATTTTGCCCATTCACTAATTTCTGCAGTGTCATTCAGGGCTTGATGGTGTGCGTGGGTGCTCGAGAAGGTACGATGGAGCTTTAAAGCAGCTGTCTGCAACTCTTCAAACTCTGGTAATTTGTTTTGTGCTGCGAGTGACTTGAAATGCACAATCAGATCTGGAATGCAGAAATGGGTTCTATAATGAATTGTCAACAACATTCATAACAGTACAATATTGAACTGATGGAACATACCTCCAACAATCAAGCATGTGAACGTCAAGAACAAGATAAAGGAGTTCAACGGAAGGGTAGTAGTCGACCTTTTTCAAATTGGGAGGTGCTGGTCGTCCAATGACTGCTGCACTATGACCAAGGGTAGATGGATCAGGACTAGTAAGAGAGTCCCAATGGGTTTCATAGATACGGCAGAGATCAGTCCATTCCATGTGCCATGCCGCTAGAGTGGGCTCCATCAGCTCAAAGCTCTCAAATGGATCATCATGGAACTGCATGTAATGCTTGAGTTGGACAAGTTTCTCATAAGTCAGACCACCCCCACTGACCAATGTGAGCCGATCAGTGTAGTTGTTAGGTTTGTCACCAAGCTGTGAGAAGAAGTTGACCATGGCATCTTTCAACTCTGTTGTAACCATCTCGTTCTTACCACTGGATGCCAGTGGGTGCACCTTTGTGGGTTGTGGAGGCAGACCATTCCATCTGCTGACTACTTTTCCTCTTTGTTGATGCATGCAATCCACTCATTGGTTTTACAGCCTGCTTGGCTTCTGCAACCAATTTTTCCTGCACAATCTGGACAGCAAATGAGGTGATGCCGGCACAAACATTTTTGATTTCAATGTAAGGTGTAGATGTGGAATACACGAGGCCCATGTCAGATGACCCTTCAGAGATGCGCCTGTCCGAGCTTCGAAACCAATAATCTAAAATCATTGTAGGGGTGCACTTCCCAGTTCCCTGAAGGAAATGTTGTGTATATTTCGAATGTTGATCCATGCAATCTATTTTCGAACCGTCTTCATCTTTCGTCTGAAAAGTATAATACAGAAAATCGGACATGGTCCAATTAACTGTTGAGAGCGCCTGAAAGATTACTCCAAGTTTCTCTTTAGGGCTTCTCCGACGAGTATATGCTTTCTTCGCAGAGGACTCCGCATTCGGAAATGTATTTTCTTTGTCCGTTTCAAGATCTGCATGTTTCCGTTTGGCAGAAGGACAGGGTTTCGGAGTTGCATAGCTTAGCAGGGATGGAAGACAGTTTGACAAAGATGCAAGGTCATTGGAAACAGGTGTAGCCAGCATCGTAGGAGTGGAGGAGATCCTGTACTTTCCAAACATCCAACCTGATGATGACGTCTGTGTCCTGGTGTCATGAGAAATTTCCTTAAAAGGAGAAAATTCTTTTGAAATCGTGTACCGCGGTATCGAGGGCGCATGTGAAATCAGACTATTATATATCACTGTCATCCTCAACCTAGTCAACAAAGACACGTGATATAATTGGTCTGACTATGGGAGACTAGGGCAGAGCAATGGGATTTGACACACCGCCAATGTTTCCCACCTCATGTTACTCCAGAGTTCCTCTCCTCCTCACTCGTTTTCTTTGTTGGCTTATTCACTGTGAAACCAGCAGGGTATGAATTTCAGCCATTTAAATGCTGAAATGTGAATTTCCTAACATAAATGGCTGAATTAATGGTGGATCAATTTGGGATCAATTTTCACCCCATATATTTCAGCCATCCAAGGGATGGAGTTCATATGTGTTATCCTACAAAAATTTCTTACCCTAATGGGATGAATTTTCATTTTACAAGGGGATGAAATACAGGGGATGATTTTAATCCAAGATGAGGGCATGAAATTTCAACCATCTAACATATGAATTTTCATCAAGTTTTTCAACAATTTATGGGATAATATTTCCTGCCTCAAAGGTGTGGATTACAGGGGTGTGTTTTTCAGCCTGAGATAGAATGGAAATTTCATACCATTATGAGGTGTTTTTAGTAGATAAATTTCTTCCATTAAGGATTGAATTGACTGTTTATATTTCATGCCCTAAAGAATTTTTTTGGAGGGAATCTCTCAGATAATATTTCATACCACAACAGGGTGAATTTCATCTTCTTGCCATGCAAGAATTAAGTTATCCCAACCTGCCCTCATGCAACCAGTCACATGACATATCCAAAGCTCAACTCTGACTTTTGAGCCAGGTAGAGTTACCCGGTTACCCGAGACTTCAACTTCACATGCAATATCAACAATCTGTCAACATATTCACATGCCTTTTCATTCTTCTTCCTTCCCTTCATCCTCAATTTGCCCCACTGACATTCCACCCTCAGTAGTGTAGTGTAACATAGCTTAAAATATGTGAAAGTGATACATAAACCCTTAAAATGGGCAAAGAAACATTGTAAAGTCAAGTAAATCATAATTTTGGTCAGAAACATGAGTTTCTGGGGATTCCAAGCTGTTCTTGTTGAGAAAGTGTTATGCCTCATTGATACAATCAATTATTGTATGTAGATAGCCGGAATAATATAAATAGCTTATTGATGGTGGACATGGTGTGAGCGTGGGCACACGGGAGAAGTTATTATTTTTAAGTTCAACCTCAGAATATATAATACTACAAATGTCTTAGATTACGAGGTTCCCCACTTGTCACTGCATGGACCATTGCCTCAACACTCCCCCTCAAGTGGAGGATACATTGAGAGTGTCGCAGTGATGCATAAAAAGTTGTCGTGGTAACACTTTTGTAAATATATCTGCAGTCATTTCGTTAGTGGGACAATATTTTAATTGAACAGTTTTGTTTTTGATTTGATCACGGATGAAATGATGTTTGATGTCGAAATGCTTACACTTATGATAGCGCGGATTTTCAGCGATCGCTAATGAGCCTAAATTATTGCCACGGATCAAAGTCGGTTCTGGTTGGGTATATCCCAATTCCGAATATAGACTTCGCAGCCAGAGGGCATCACGCGCTGCATCCGACAAACAAATATACTCAGCTTCTGTTGATGATAGGGAAATGGAATTTTGTTTCTTGGATCCCCAAGTGATCGCACCACCAGCTTTCATGAAATTATATCCGGATACTGACATGCAATCATCATTATTAGTGAAGCTGGCATCTGAATATCTGTGAATGTAATCATTTGGATCATTTATTTTTGAATAAGTGATCCCATAGCTCTTTGTCCCTTTAAGATAGCGCATGACACACTTAGCAGCATTCCAATGTGACAAAGTAGGATTTGCTGTGTATGATGCTAATCTGTTCACAGCATATGCAATATCAGGTCATGTGGCAACAGCAGCATACATTAAGGAGCCAATCATAGATGCGTAATTATTGCTTCTATTTCTGGCCTCCGATTCTCCAGGCTCAAGTTTAAGGTTTGAGTCCATCGGAGTAGTAACTGCATTAGCATCGGCCATCCCATACTTCTTAAGGATAGCATCAATATATGTTGATTGACTGATTTTGATCGACTTCTTTGTATGATCGCGATTGATTTCGATGCCAACAATTTTGTTAGGTTCGCCAAGGTCAGATACCTCAAACATTTTGCTTATTTCCTGTTTGAGCTTTGCCATGGATTCAACAGTAATTGTGAAAAGTAATAAATCATCAACCCATATGGTTATTATTTGTGTGCCATCCGGTCCCCTTCGGATATAGACACATGGGTCGGAATATAAGTTTTTGAATCCACGAGCTGTGAGTTTAGTATTGAGCTAGATATTCCACTCATGTCCAGATTGCTTAAGTCCATAGAGCATTTTTATTAATTTACATACGTTCATCGTGCCATCTGTGAATCCTTCATGTTGCTCCATATAGATTTCCTCCCTCAGGATTCCATTAAGGTATGTGCCCTTAACATCCATATGACTAATTTCCCAATCTTCGAGAGCAGCTAGTGCAAGGATTGCACACAGGGATTCCAGTCAAACAACAGGTGAGAACACATCAACATAATCCATTCCTGGTATTTGGGAACAACCTTTAGCCACTAATCTGGCTTTATGTTTCGTCAATGTGCCCTCTTTATTATATCTCTTAAGGAATACCCATTTATTCTTGATGGGGTTATGATTATCTGGTGGATCGGTAAGTTTCCATGTTTGCCGATCCTTGAGTTGTAACTCAACCTGGATAGCGCTTTCCCATTCAGGCCACTTGGATGTTTTACGTGCTTCTTTCAAACTTTGTGGGTCTTCTGATGCTAAATTCACATGATCTAGAATAGCGCTCATTACATCATTCAAGTTGACCCATGATTCTTCCTCTGGATCTTCACTGGCCAAAGCCGTTAATTCTGGAGATGGATCATATGCTAGAAGCAGATCATCCAATAATTGATAATCGACTGGTTTTTGTGGTCTCAAATTCCTCTCGATGGGAGGCGAGTTGCCTTCTGGATGTTTGCATTTTAAATTCTCATGGTGCCCGACTAATTCAATTTGATCACCATTATTCTCATCCTCCCCCTCAAATTGCATGTCGGGAGGATCGCGCGTGAAATAATAGTTTTGTGTCATGCTCACGTGATGTGTGTGTGCATTGTAATATTTAATAGCACGTGGTCCATCAACGAATCCGATGAACATCATTTTGTGAGATTTGGGATCAAGTTTGGATTGATGTGCCTCATTTAGCACCCATACGGGGCCGCCGAATTCTTGTAGATGAGAAATGTTGGGTTTATGTCCCATGTAATCTTCTTCAGGGGTTTTACCCTTGATAGCATGTGTGAATGATTTATTCCTAATGTAGGTAGTGTGATTAACGGCTTCGTGCCATAAATTCTTGGGACCATTGCGTGCGAGAATCATAGCTTGCACTAACTCAATAATGGTGCAATTAAACCGTTCCGCTATGCCGTTTTGGGATGGCGAATAAGGTGCAGTAGTTTCTATTTTAATCCCACATTCAGCAGACCAATTAAGAAATTCCTGATTAAGAAATTCTCGTCCTTGATCAAACCATATTTGTTTTGGTTTGAAATTAAATTGCCACTCAATATATGTGAGATAATTTTGTAACCTTGTACAAGCTTCGTCTTTTGTTTTTACTTGTTCACTTGTAAGGTGCCTGGAATTATTGTCTACTAGAACAATATTATACTGTGCACCTGTGAGTGCCTGGGTACTAGTGGGACCCCAC
>QMFE01013740.1:0-16114 GCA_003314665.1 Tricholoma sp. MG77 | reverse complement strand
GGCTACACTTGTGCATCACGACTCCAACATAGGCATTCCGTGGCTGTGAAGGACTGTACAGTCGCTAATACGACGTAAGTACGAGAGGGGAGATTCTGTGAGTAAATATTACTTTGGATACCAAATGCCATATACGCGATTTTGAAGGCACTAGTAGTCTAGTACTGACAAAGAGTAGCGCAAGAGGCTGAGTGCATATTTCAGCCGCTCCACCTCAACTACTGGATTCGAGGAAATTCGTATATAGGTATCTTATCTACCGATCCAGGAGTCCGTACGCCTAGGAGTAGAACCAAAGTAGAACGAGAAAATACAGATCTCATAAGTTTACAAAAACTACCAAACTTGACATTCTTGCGTCCTGGTACAGATGGTTCAGCGGCCTCCAAAAAATAAGAAAATTTTATAAATCCAGTATCGAGATGGTATACTAGATGTATCAGAGTAGTGCGGGGTTTTGATTAGATGTGGCTCAGTATAATTTGTATTAATACAGTATGGCGCAACACTGCTGCCGTCTTGTTGGTATCATTGGTTTAAAACATTTTATACGGCATGCCGCAGGCAATTTTTTTTTCAGTATAAAATGTTTAAAACATGTTTAAAACCACTGTATAATTGGAATTAAACTGGTGTTAGGAATTGTTCTGAGCCCTGGCATCAACTTAGTAACAAGGCACAAAGGATAGTGCAGGTTTATAAACTATGAAATAACTAACAGGCCACCATAAAGTGAATAAGTATGTAATTAAAAGTCAGCTTCTTCTGCAACCCAGTTCTCATCAGACCATTTGTCTGTGACAGCTGTGGGTGGTGCAAATTTCACTGCTGGCAGGGCTGAGTCTTTTGATTCAAGTGTTCCTGAGTAGCGGGCCACAAGCTTGGAGTTGGCCAAATCAATGAGTTTCTCAATCTCAAGTCTCTTGACCTCCAATCCACGAGTAACAGTAGGCGTGTCATCAGCATCCTCATCGTCATCAAGCATTGCTGTGCCATATGGATCATCACAGATGAAAGATGGTTCTTCCAGTTTGTCACTAGCAGAGGACGGATTCATGAGATCCTGTAATGTTGGAGCAGGAAGGTGGACACATGATGGTTTTGATGTTGGAAGGTGAAGGGCAGCAAAGCTGATATCACAGCTTCTTAGGGCTTCCCAAGATGTCTCGTTATCACAAATAACATTGTATAGTATTGGGGCATTTATCCCACATTTTTTTGAGTTCTATACGGAGTTCTATACATAGAATTTGACCCTGCTTCGGTATAAAACGTATCGTATGGTATAAAACGTGTTTAAAACAGCGACGTTTAATACAGCCAGGTTCAAAACCCCGCACTATATCAGAGTTCAACCTGAGATAAGAGCGTGTTGCAAAGTTAGATAGTAATTGAATACTCATATGAGGACTGTCACGTGCTTTGAGATGATAGGGCGGATCTAGTAGTACTTACTACGGCAGCGACTCGGACTCCGAGTCCACTGACTCCGGACTTGCCACTTGTACTGGGTTCGCCTTAAGTCGCGACAGTGAAACCCTACTTGAGTGGCATTTTCTGTATGGCCCGCCATATACGCTCTGGCTTCAGTTTGTCGTACAATCTACTACAATGAAAGGTATGTGACTGTACACCTTAAAATGGCAGTTTCAAGTTATCGCTAGATCATTATCCCCCAATTCATCTGTCAGATCACAATACAACCAGCCACTGTGACATTTTGTAAAAATCTGAAGTCTTAAGTGATCCGTGACCGCAGAACTGATACAGGGTAATTTTCGCAGTATGCGATGATTCGTATCTCGGCGCCGTGCCAACGTGGAGCTTGAGATCTTTCTGAAAGGGTATGATTACCCCTCCAGGATCCGGGCGTGAACAAGACACGCCGTTCGAAAAGTTATATAAGTGGCCTATGCTCGGGATCGTATCTTCACGCACCTTTTACAGGTTCATTTTCTCTCGTCCTTGTAGGGCCAATGTCTTCAAATTCTATCTATTCATTCAGCGCGAAGACCACCAGTATCACTGTGAGTTAATCTTTCCGAAAGTGGAATGGCGGCCGTAACAGCCTAATGAACGGTTAATTACTACGACAGTACCCCTGGCCACAAGAGGTCACTGGTCTTGAACGCATAGCGTTGTCTGCCAAAGGCGACCTACAACGGTTATTAAGGTTCGTCACCTCTTTTTTGAAGCTCGGTGACCGTTGCTGAGCCGGGATGAGTGTAGTGCTTTCTTTGATCGCCCAATTTCCATCGCCACTGTTTATTCACATACATACAGCCATGTCTCCTCTGATCTCCCTCCAGTCTCCTTGTCTCTCCCACCTGACGCTGCCGCAATCGCAGCTGTTTCCCCCGATATGCCCATCCTTCAGAAGAGACAAGTGCACTTGCAATGCTCAGGCAAAATTGTCTGCGTTGCAACTTCCCAGGTCCGCATTACATCTCCTGAATGCGCCCGTTTATTCCTCGTCGAGAAATACGCCATTGGCCAGATGTTCGCGCGAATGGAGAAAGTCCCTTCATTTGAGCTTATGTCAGTAGGCCTCGGGCCTGTCGTTGATGACAGCCCCTCAGAGAAGATGCTGCGGGAAGATAGCATGCAAAGTGATGAGCAAAACCAGCTATGGAGAAAATATAAACTCCACATCTCCGATTTTGAGTGCGAAATTTTGGAGGTCTTTCCTGCTCGGGATATGTTTGTTGACGGAACATACTGGTTGGACAATAAACCGGTGGGTAAAGCTACGTCCTTGCCATCGATGGGTGTGACAGACAAACCCGCAACCGCTCCGAAATTCAGGACCGGTTTAGTACTATCTTTGGGCTTGGGAGCAGCTTCCTTGCTTGCGATTGCTCTGAGAGTATCTCTATAATTATCATTGATAAATTATTTTTCTGTCCATCATTCGTTATATATATACTACACCGCAGCACTGGCATGTTTTGAAGCATATATAATATTTGTACTGTACTTTTACTTACGGGACACGTGAACAAAATGTAGTTGATAGTATTCTGGCGACAAGGTTTTTTACACAAGAACTTGAAACTCATTCAGATAGGTTTTCAATTGCCTATACACCACAACCTTGAGTAACGGGTCACTGGCACGGTGACTGTTGCCATATCATATATCATATATCATACATCAGACGCCGCGCCGTCATCAGAGTAAATAGTGATACATCTGACGATTAAGCGTTAAACTTACTAAACTTAGAAACCATCATGATCACGAACCTACTACAGTCAAACCCCTCATAAGACCCTCAGTGGGGTACTTATGGGTTATGGTAATGGGTTTCGAAAGGTATGCTAAAAATAGAGTCGAAAAATCGCGAAAATTTTAGAAAACCAAATTAGTAGGACTACGGAGCCAAGCTAGTATGTTGCCGACGTAGGTGTAAATTTTTTTAAATGAACGGTTTATCATGATAATAGTCTTAAAATGATACCTTTCATACTCCTGGTCCTGAAGGCGGCGTTCCCGTTGAGGGACCCCAAACTTAGTACTTGCTTCCATTTTACGTGCAATAGGGTCTGACCATTTAAGATCGTTATTGCCTTGAGGGGAATATCGGTGTCAACATCGTGCCGTTCATCCCCAGATTCTCGTGTGCCTTGATCCAGTTGATAAATTTCCGCGCCAGAGGTTTCTGTCAAGACGCGTACGTGAGCCTTGTGTTTACCCCGAGCCTTGATTGTTGCAATTGTAAATTTAGATAGAATAAGAATATCAGCTGGTTTAGAGCCATGATAGAAGCGACATAGAAGTGATAAGTATTTTCGGGGCAAAAACATCAATGAGTTCATATGTATTTTCGAGCTGAGTAGCTCATCGATGCGATGAACAACCAGTGAACCCGGCACAAAATCAACGGACTAGTATGTCTAATATGAAAGGTAAAACCTATGGGTTGCCTGCGGAGGGGTATGGGTTGAATTTTGCGGACCTATGGGTTATAGTATGCAATTCCCAGCCTGGACAGATCACGATTCGTGCTATCATGATGGATTGGTGACTAGGGCCTAGCTATAGAAAGGTTGTTAGTACGATCCAGGAGATCGTCTTTCACGTGCAATTTTGGATCACATGCAGAATTCTGTAGTCCGAGTCTATACTTAGCACTGACAGTTTTTCGATAGGATGGCCGTCAGCTTGCACATGTGCTGGCACCTACTACATACATAGTAACTCACAATTTGGAGCTTTGAAGATTTGCTTACATATGATGTACCAAAACGTTAGTAGTACCTAGTCCATGGTGCTTTACAAGCTTAAGCTACATGAGCAACTGTCCTCATTTGCTTGTGATGGAAGATGACATCAAGACTGGCCACGCATAGCGGCATACCTATAAACAATCTATATGCATGATGCATGATGTACTGCATACATACTGACATATGGAAGGAAGATGCAAATGCAACACTGAATTATTGCGGGTATGGATCAGGAATCAAATAAAAATAAAATACACTAGGAATACAATAAAATAAAGAACTAATACAACACAGTGCAACCTCTATGATCGTTCGCCCCGCAGCCTTCGTGCTAATGCGAGATCTTTTGGCTGAATGGTGACACGCTTAGCATGGATAGCAGCCAAGTTCGTGTCCTCAAATAGTGAGACGAGATATGCCTCCGCAGCTTCTTGTAGTGCCATAACAGCAGATGATTGGAAACGAAGATCAGTCTAGATTATCACAAGGCAGAATTAGAGAAAGATCCAAGACAAAAAGGTGAAGATAGACATACCTTGAAATCTTGTGCGATTTCACGGACTAGACGTTGGAAAGGGAGCTTCCGAATAAGGAGCTCAGTCGATTTCTGGTAACGTCTGATTTCACGGAGCGCGACGGTTCCAGGCCTGAATCGATGGGGCTTCTTCACACCTCCGGCTGCAGCCTACGACCAGTAAGCATTTATGAATGGCGATAGAGATATCATGACTTACAGCAGTCTTTCGTGCTGCTGATGATTTGGCAGCGAGTTGTTTACGGGGCGCTTTGCCTGGAAGCGGAAGACGATCATTGAGCCGATATCCGGTATGACCAAGTCTAACAATACTTGCCACCAGTAGATTTACGAGCAGTTTGCTTGGTACGGGCCATTTGAGAATGACAATAACGATGATGGAATGAGGCGGGTGGCTCGGAGTAGGTAAAAAGTAAGGGACCGAATGACCGAAAGTGGTCGAGTATTTATACAAACACGATCGCGTTTCAACACGTGATGAGCGCGCTTAAGCACAATCAACAAACGGAAAATGTAGCACAGCCACCACCCGACTTTATATAAGGAACGTGGTGGCGGCGTAATCACTATTGCTATCTTTGCGCCCTACCACCATCACCACACACAACACTCACACTTTCACTCCCCTCATAACACAATGTCTGGACGCGGAAAAGGAGGAAAGGTGAACTTGATGAAATTGTTATTGAGTAACTTTCAACTTAACGATGGTTTTTCTTAGGGACTCGGAAAGGGTGGTGCCAAGCGTCATCGCAAAATTCTTCGTGATAACATTCAGGGTATGTGAATTGCTTTTGGTGGCATTCTTGATCACTTACTAGGATGCGTTTAGGTATTACGAAGCCTGCCATTCGTCGTCTAGCTCGTCGTGGAGGTGTGAAGCGTATTTCAGGTCTAATCTACGAGGAGACGAGGGGTGTCTTGAAAATTTTCCTCGAGAATGTACGTTTTAGAATTTTGTTCCTTGCGCTGTGCTCATTTTCCTTGTTCAGGTCATTCGTGATTCAGTAACATATACAGAACACGCAAAGCGAAAAACAGTGACAGCACTAGATGTGGTATACGCCCTGAAGCGATCTGGTCGTACGTTATATGGTTTCGGTGCATAGGTTGTCTCGGGCATTATTGTATTGTTATCATGTGTATACTATTATAATTTATTTCACCCTTCTGCTGCAATCATTGTCGGCGTCTGTACTTGCTTGAGATTTGTGGAAGGGATGACTTGTGGATAATGTACATGACATCGGTAGTACTTGTAACTGTATTATAATGTAGGAATTGTGATATGCGTAACGCTGATGTGGACTGCTATGAAATCTATTGTTCAATATTCAATTATTGTGTCGCCACATCCCTCCCATTCGTCGCACTTGGTGTTGCAATGTTTCCTCCTTTCACATTGACTTTTTCTGGCTCATGATTCCGTAGCCGCATTTCCACCAAAAATTCCTTGTCTCGAATAGATTGAGACCATTTTGACAGCATGCCATACAAAACCACGCTGGACCGAACCAACCCGGCTGCCATGAAAATACCAGGGTAAACGTGCAGGACTGTGAGATGAGCACTAAATGAGCACCAGTTCAATGCGTCCGAGAAGACGATGCTTACAAATGAATTTGTCGTCAACGTGCATGGATGGAAGAAGATATTGTATGCACCGGAAGACAGCCCCAGGAATGAAAACCATACCGAGCAGTCCTCCTGTGACAGGACCTATCACCTCTGTGGTCGCCTGCACAGGATTGAGAAGTGTCCATCCGTTATCCATAATCTATCAATATCCACTTATTAGTGCATGTTGTGAGTGTAGAGTAAAATGAGGTTAACATGTTGGATTCCCGTCGCAATCCGGTTTTGGGGTTGGATACGGTTCGCATGGAGTGCAATCTTCGCGTAGAGCAATCCTAGCGCCCATGCATCAACAACACGTATTCTAGGTGTCACTTCCGGATGCAGTGTGAACCGGATGGGTAAGACGACATAGAGATCAACCACAAAGGCGACCAGGGTTGGGATGACAATACCTAAAAAAATTATCATGTAGATTGCTTTGGCGGTCCACAGGAGACCTCGCTTGACGACTAGAAGTCGTAGATCAGCTCGAGGCCCATCACCGCTTATTCGCTGACGCCTCTTATCCAAGCGATCTATTGCAGTGCCGATGAGATAACAGCACCACAGGAGATAGAAGCCGATAATGAAGGAGTAGCCATCATGAACCTCACGACTAACGAAGAGCGCAAAAAAGCTTCTCCCAAGTTGGATCGGCAGAGCAACAGCAACTCCCAGTAAGAAGGCGCCTATCACCCAAAGAAGGGCGATGAATATGATGAGCCGCTGACGAAAATGAGGCGGAATATAGACAACCATGTAGTCGTCTTTTGCGTTCCGTTTGGCCTTTTCTGCTTCGGCGTTCTGGAGGGCTATGAGAGCCCTGGCTGCATCATCAACAGGTTCGCCATTCTCAGTGACTGCGGCCGTTGCACGGACATCGCGAGGAAGAGCTAAGTGATCGGTCGCTGGAACCCGGCGGAAAGACCCATCATGAGCACCGTCAACATCGAGAAGAAGTTCGGGTAATCGAAGGGAAAGAATCCTCCAATGATTTGGTGTATACTCCTCGTCCGGATGCCGATCACCAAAGAAGTACGAGGTAAGACGAAGCCTAGCCGCCAAAAATTTCCATATCACTTTAGCAGAGTCTTTCACAGTTTTTTTCGGTCTAAAATGCTGCATTGTGTGCGGCAACACGAGATGCAAGAACAGAAGATCGATGGGTACATTTGAGAGCGGCTCTCTGTGATAGTAACATCAGAAATGGACCAAAAGACGAGAAAATTAACTCTGACCTATTTTTCCATCGGAATGGCATGATAGACTTGCTGCCTAATAAGAGAAGGCCAGCCACGCTGCCAACCACGCACGCCACAACAATAGAGTACATTATCCCGCTCACACAGATTTTGCGAAGCTGAGTAAGGGTTGGGCGGTCAAGAATGTCGCGGATGGGATGCGCATTTTGATCTTGAGGGTCTTTGACAAACCACATTGCTCCTGTGCGCATGACGGTACGACATCCGGAAAGTAAAACAGCAAAGGAATACCTTGACAAGTAAAATGAGCTTCCAAACGGTAAGTAGAGGTTGTGAATTCACTTACATGAACAGAGTCCCTGCAACCCAATGATAAAACATCGCAGTCAAGGGTGCCTGAAAGAAGAACGCAGCACGGGAGTGTAGGTTGGCTTCAGGGAAAAGCCACACCGTGCATAGATCCAACACAACACCGCACGCGAGGGGAAACGTCACTAGCTCGATAAAGATGAAAGTAGCAACCTTGAGCACGAGCAGCTGTTGGCGTACAGCATTTCTCACAGCCCTACCCGCACTTTTCGCGTTGCCGACAGTGAGGATGTTCAAGTATAACGCAAGAAGCAAGCCGACAACCGCATAGCCCAAGACAACAGCAAACACCCTCTCACCGGGGCCTTCACCCAATGCAAATTCTATCCAAAGGTCTTGTGTGCGAGCAGCACGAATGCGTACGGCTTTCCCGAGCATAGCGAAGTAAGGTTCAGTCTTGTTTACGAAGTTCGGAAATGTTGCTTCAAACTTGGAGAAGACCAATGCGCCGCTTGGTTGTTTCTCTGTGTTGGGTACGGCCAGGACAGTGGACCATGCACCGAGCTGTTCCAGGGGCTTGTCCGCCACTTCTGCAATGCGATTTTCCTATCCTACGATCAGACAGTGTTTTGCATAGTAAAAGCATCTTACAATCTTTGTGAAGAGTTCGGTAATCTCATCCACCGTACCACCCCCGAACATCTTTGTGATAGTATACATCACTCCAGAGAATAAATATGCGAGTAGCCGACGGATAAGACGGAAGAGAGGAGGGAACAACAAGTCAACGACAAAGAACACGACGGTATCAACAATTGGATCTGTGATCACACGCATAGCACGGATGGGCAAGTGTAGAATCTGTAAGAAGCGCTGAGGATCCAACTACAGTTGATATTTAGCTACGTGGAAGCCAAATTGAACCAAGCAACGTACGGATAGCAATGCTGTAGACTTTCCGATCGTGAACGGGATCCAAATACCTAGACCAATGGCGGTATCGAGTACAAAAATCATTAAGGCAGCCTAACAATTAGCAATGCACGTCAGCGAAACGTTGTTTGCTCGATAAGACATCCCTTACATTTTGAAGCACTCCGTACAGAGGGCCCCTCATACCAATTGCTAAACATCCCAGGGGTCAGCCGATATCAAATCATAGGAAACCATTGACTAACCTTCCATGGCCCCATCCATATCGTCCTCTACATTTCCTTCAACTTCTTCATTTTGATCGAGCCCGCCACCACCCGGGGGTTGGCCAACCTCGGCCTCCTCTTGAACAGCAGCAGGCCCTTCTGCAGGCCCTCCAGCAGCCGCAACCTGCACCTCAATAGCCCAGTCATCATCGTTAAACAACATCAAGCGATTTGCCTCTTCTTCGTCCGCTTCATCTTCCTCATCATCATCCTCGTCATCGGAGTCCAGACTATCCTCATCACTCTCGCTCTGATCTTTCTCTTCTTCCCGGTCCTCGTCTCCCTCCTCCGTGTCACTATACGCCATCGATTCTGGGAGACTTGCACGTCCACCAGATGTATCAACCTCCTCGAAATATTGATCCATTTGGTCATTCATTGCCTGCTTCTCATGAAGATCCTCTTCAGTCTCGCTATCCTCTCCAATTTCACTGTTGTCCTCCTGCTCCCGATCAAAATACCCATTCAGTCCCGACGGGCCGGCAACAACTTCCAACTCTTCCGGCGCACGGTACGTCGCTAAACTCGGGGAATCGAGTGGTGTTCTCGGTGGCGAAATCACGAACGATGCTGCGGGCCCCAGAGATGTAGTCGGCAGCGGTGGGCGGCGGGCTTTGTCCTGGCTCAACGAAGAAGAAGATAGGGACTGTTTTATACCCAGGTCCATCCCACTCACATCAGACGATCCTTCATCAGCCGGTGGCGTGGGTGAGGAGGGGGGGGGCGGCGTCTTCAGTCTGTCAAAAGAAAACGGAATAGACCCCCTTGGAGGTTCTAAGGCAACCGGAGGGAAGATAGGCGTCGGAGGTGATGTCGCTGTAGTCGCGCGTTCGGCGTCTGCAGAACGCGACTGCTTCTGCCATGGCTCAGAATTGCTTCTTCGTCCAGGCTGAGGAAGCTCTGCCTTGAAAGTAAAGTCAAACGCAGGATCAACATCCATGGGCGTCTGCGAGTGACTGCTCCCAGTTAGCGCAGCCCTACGTCGAGCGCCAAGCAGCCGTGCGGCATACACACGGCGAGAGAAGGACCGTCGTTTCATGCGTTCTACTTCAGAATATTTCTCCTCCTCGTCCACTTCCTCTTTACCCGGTTCTTTTGGATGCAGTCTTCGCCGGTTATGCGCACGCAACCCATCAAGAGCATTCAGGGGGTCTTCATTCTCTTCCTTCACCTTAGCCTTTCTCCTTGCTCGCTCGATGGGCGATCTCCCGTGGTGATGCCGCTCGTCACCAACCATATGACCATTAATACCTTCACGAGCCCGCAACGCATCGATGGCTCTTAGTGCTTCGATCTGACGCTGAGCCAACGCCTCGTCCAGAGGATTGGGTTGTGCCTCTCTCTGCTGTGCAGGCCGCGGGACTTGCGGGGCTGCTTGGGGCTGAGCTTCTTCAGGGAACACTTCTTCGTCTTCAAAGACACCAGGTCTGGCATTTTGAGAAATCCACTCTCGAAGAAGGAAAACCGCTACGAATGTGAGCACAATGATAGAAGCAATGATTTGACCCGTGAAGATGTCGGCTGAGAGGGCAATCCATAACGGATGGGTGGTGAGTCGCCCTACAAACATATTAGGAGGGGGAACTGGTGGGTTGGCAGCAACTCGGTAAAAGTAAGGGCTGCTTTCAGAACCAGGATCAGGACGGGGTCTATCACTTATCCACCATGCACTTGTGAAGGAAGCGTAAGCAGGCAAATGACTAGAAAATATGGAGAGTACGCACGTGGATTCGCCCATCGAGAAATACATTCTCCATGTCCATACTGTCGCCCATGGCAACACAGCCAACCAAATAACAGCCACAGCAAACGCTCGCAGTCCGAAAAGTAATGTGAATAGTGCATGTTGAGCCAAGCGTCTGATCAGAAGGACCGGAGGGAGTGTTGATGGCATGTCGGCGGCATAAACTATCATTATTGTTAGACTTGCAGAACAAACGCCACAGGACGAATGGTACCTTTGGTAAAAGCATAAGGGTGCTTGCAAACGTCACAGGTTTTCTTCTTGCTATGTGCAAGCCATGTCGTCAAACTACGAACCATTAGCCACACCCAAGTTTCCCACACAAGATTGCTCACCAGTCCTGGTGAATATACCGAATTGTTCCAGAGCATTTGCAGGGATGAAAGAGAGGCTGGTCTGCCTCAGCTGGTGCACTGCAAATTCGACATGTATCTGAAAGTAAAGAAAAGTCGTTACTCAGATCAGCCCATCACAGTTCCGAAACAACGAACCTTGTTCTTCAGCTTCCTGCATTTTCTCAACTTGACAGAGATTGTTCAGTTAAGAACAAAAGCCTGTTGTCAATCGCTAGGCGAGAGCGAGCAAGAGCGGTGTGGATGTTGTGTATTCGACGTTGTTGACGATGAGAACAGGATCACGCCATTAGTCAGCGTACAATGCTCTGGACCCCGATCACTCAGGCTGCTACTACTATACTACCGCCGCGGCCATCACTAAAATTATGATTCTATGTGCTATGAAGGACAATACCCAATTCCCACTATAAAGTAGGTCAAAATGCAGATTTGAAAACTGGAATTGAGATGTATGGCCACGGCACAATTGAAGGTCATGCTTTCCCCTTTTCATTGGCTCACACAACACTGAATTGGGGGCCCGGGATAATGAATTGTGCATATGTATATCTGTAAGTCCGGCCCCACAGACTTACGACATTACAACAAGACACTCACCTACGCCGCTGCCATCTCACCCCCCGGCGCTGGCACAGCCACACACATCGCCGACACTATTACCCTCGCCGCCAACACAGCCACCAGCGACAGCACAGCCACCTATGGCACAGAAACAACACACCAGCGAGATGCACACCGGTGACTGACATTATGACAAGACACTCACCTACGCCGCCGCCATCTCACCCCCCGGCGCTGGCACAGCCACACACATCACTGACACTACCACCCTCGCCGCTGACACAGCCACCGGCAACAGCACAGCCACCTATGGCACAGAAACAACTCACTGACACCAGACATACCGATGTCTGCATTACAGTGAATTACAGTCAACACACAGATTGCAACATCCCCCGGTGCCGGCACAGCCACCGTCAGCGACGTGCACTCATTCCCCCGGTGCCGCACAGCCACCGGCGACAACAGCAGCAACACGCCGGCCACACATATACCAACAACACATGTGCCAGCGACAATGCTCCTCGCATTATTGCCTCCCTATCCACACCCACCAGTGCCGACATTACACCGCTGATGCGGTAGCTGCCTATTATGCGACTACGCCTGATGCGGCCTTCCCAAATTACACACTACGCTTGATGTGGCTTTCTTTTATTACACAATCGATCTTCTTATATATATCACTTATATTTTACTCCATGCCCTTTGTTCCCACTTCCATGCAACGAAGGTATAGCATTATTTTACTTCCTTATTGTGTAGTAGCTAAGGTTCCCACTTCCATGCAACGAAGATAATTTGATCCTGTCATCACCATCCACCTAAGTCCAGTGTAGGTTGCCAAACCAGGCATCCTTCCAATATCTCCTTCTCGTGACCTGACAGACCAGCCTCACAAGAAGCAACATTGGATAAGTCAAGTGTAAAGGGTTATGGTTAAGAGATTTAATTATCATTCAACAAATTATGCATGGAAACAAAAGTGTAGAGAAGATTCATGTCAGCCTGAAGTAAATATCATGATATAAAATTACATGGGAACATCATATTTGACTCTACAAGATCTGGTATTCTGGATGACCCCAGACAAAGCGAGATCTCAAGATCCAAAGTCACAGGAATGTCAATTAGAAGTTGTAGTTGTGAAGCAGATGACCAGCAGGTAATGAATCTACTAGCACTGTCCCCAGAGTAGTCTAGAATATTTAGTGATAGGAAGAGATGTAGTTTTCTCCCCATGCCCAACTAAGACCCACACAAATATCTCTGGAGAGCAAATGCATAGTGGGTCAATACACTGGCACATCTTCCAGGATTATCTGCAATGCAAGAAAATTCATTAATGCAGCACCAAATAGTGCAGAATCCATGGCAATATCCATGCTTGCTTGGGAAGCTAGTGGAATACATTTGTATATTGCAGGAGAACCTGCCAGCAACCAGCCTCCAACCAGCCTCTGTCCAGCAGCCAGCTGGATGGTACATCTGTAATTCTGATGATTGTCCTCTTGAGCATTGTTATTATGAACTGGGAACACCATAGGAAGGGGTTGTAAGGAGGAATGGGTACAGCTCAGCAGTACTGGAAAACAGTGCAAGAACTTGCACTGATGACTTAGCTGATGTTGGGCGGATGCAGAGCTATGCAAAAACACACAGTCTCACTTTCCCAACAGGGTTGTGCCTCTTGTTTGGTTTCTGGGGTGACCATAACTTCAGAGTGAGGCTGTGGTGGTTGTGCAAGTGAAGCACATGCGAGTTGTGACAGGAGTGGACTTAATGAAAATGAGAATGAGTGAGGGGATTCAGACTTTCGTGTTCAGTGTTAAATTGTCGATTTTTGATTAACAAGTGAGGTACATGAACTTAGCTACATTGTATTTATGCTATGTAGGAAAAGTGGCACTCTTTGTGCAGAGCAGTGTAGGTCAGGTAACTGTAGTTAAATAAAGAATCGTGATGAGCAAATAGGAAGGTGAATAATAAAAGCATGAGTGAGATAGTATAGAACAAGTAAGAGGAAACATGCGGGAACATATTCAGGTGCGCAGATTGTTTGGTGAGGAGATAATACCACATGGACTTGCAGTGGCATGGGAACCAGGTAGTATTGATGACCAAGATGAGTGTGGCGGTGTGTGAGCAAGGAGCGGTACCTGCGCAATATACTGGAGTGTAAAGATGTGCAGTCGATGACAGGCAAGTGTGTGCTACATGTGTGGACGTACACACACGGGTCGTGCTCAAGTGCGCATGGATGTGCAAGTGTATAGCACCTACGGAACAATGGTAACATGATTTTCTGGAGTCAGGTAGGGGTTATGGAGCATGGTTGCATGAGACATCACAATTGTGCACATGTCATGAACTGAGCAACAAAATAATAGGTGCCTACAGACTGTTTGATGTGTACTACTAATAATAGGGTGTTTCAAGACCTCCAATTTGGCCTCAACTCATGCCTCAACTTGACCCCAACTCAGCTACAACTTGACCCCAATTTGACCTGAGTTGGGGCACAAGTTGGGGTTGAATGTCTGAACACCCTGTATGTAGAACCTTTTTTTTACTTCAACTCTACCTCAACTTCACCACATCTCAAACATCTTCCCACCCTCTTAAACATCTTTCAAACATTCAACCAACCATTCAACCAACACCCTTGTACCAGCAATGCGGGCACTGGAGGCACTTCTTTCCAAGCAAACAGGTATTTTTTGTTGAATTACTTGCTTAATGTCGCATATACTGACTTCTAGCATGCTAGACACCCAACACTTTTGCCCTAGCCATATCCACCACAGATAGGGAATGCCAGGGGTAACCCTTGGGTAAAATTTCCCATACCCGTACCCGTACCCGTGAACACCGTACCCGCACGGGTAGGGGTACGGTAGTACCGCGGGTTTCCGTGGGTTACCCGTGCTTATTAACGGGTTTCGGCATAAATATGTATTTTAATAGTTTAGTTACACTAAATTAATATATAGAAAAAAGAAAAACCCCTCCGCTTGCGTTTGCAGCGAGGGAGGGGGTGGTGGTGGTGGTTGTCGCCCAGAACAACATGAGAAACCACCCCCGCTCGTGTTTGGAGCGAGGGAGGGGGGGTGGTGCCTGTGGGCCTCGTCCTGTTGTCCTCTCGTCTCCTTGTCCTGTTGTCTTGTCGTTGTCTTGTGGGCTCGTTGTCCCGTTGTCCTGTCGTCTTGTTGTCCCGTTGTCCTGTTGTCCTGTTGTCTACTCGTCTCCTTGTCCTGTTGTCTCATCGTCCCGTCGTTCCGTTGTGGGTGTGTCGTTTCACCGTCATCTCGTTGTTGTGCATCCTGGACGTCTCTTGGCCCCAGTTGGGGGTGCTATGAGTGTGGCGTGGTGGTGGTGGCCATCCTTGTTGTCGTTGTTGTCGTTCATTGTTGTCGTTGTTTTTGTTGTTGTGCCTGCTCCGTTTTGTCGTCGTTGTCCCCATATTCGATGCTCCCCGTTTCCACCCCGCAAGCAGTTGCTCACGGTGGCGGTTGGGGGTGCTATGAGTGTGGTGGTGGTGGTTATGGTGGTGGTGATTGTTGTCGTCGTGCTGGCTCCCTGTTCTCGTCGTCCCCATCCTCCTCTCCCATTTTCAGCATTGTTGTTGTTGTCGCCGGTCCCATCCCTGTTGTTATCCACTGTTACGAACCGAGAAACGTGCAGGACAGGACAGAACGGATGACGGACAGACACGCAAGGTGACGCAAGCTGGAAACAGATTGCAACGAATGTAACACTTGCTGTGTGAGCGCGGGAGCGTGCGCATGCGCGCGGGTAACAAGCACGAACGGTTGCGGAAGGTGTAGCAGTAGTGCGAGGACATGAACGGAGTTGCGCGCAAGATTGAGCGCAGAGCGCTGATGTGCAGAGAGCGAAGCGCGAGGTGCGAAGCGGATGCGGAGGTGCTCGCAGACGATGCTGTAGTGAATGTAAGCCTACTCGTCCGAGAGGGGAACATACACAGCTTCGGAGAACTGGCAGACATATGGGCTATTGGCTTCAACCATGCAGAGCAGGCCGGTTGCGCCCTGACCTAGCGACGGGCCCGTATTTCAGAATTAAGAGGAGAGGATGACTAAGAGTGAGAGAGCGGACGAGACTGAATTCAACGATGGATGTATTGCGGCAGTTACGCGCAGGAACACGCGCGGACAACACAAGTAACAGACAAGTACAAAAGTATGAGCAAGTTAGAGTTACAACGGAAAACGGGGTTGTGTCGAAGTTGATAATAAAGCTAAAGAATAAGAGTGGGAGCTACAGCTATTTAACGAGCGCGAGAGTGTAAGGAAGCGCGGCGCTCCGCGATTATGTAAGGCGGGTACAGCATAACATAATTGA